>VNJV01004052.1:0-63567 GCA_008042635.1 Drosophila nikananu | reverse complement strand
AAAATAGCGATGCATCCATGTATAGCTCATGGTAAACCGTACATAATTGTATAAATGTGTACAATAATATAATTGTATAAATGTGTACAATAATATAATTGTATAAATGTGTACAATAATATCAAAAATCGTATGATTGGTTCTTTGTTTTGGGGTAATTTGTAAATTTGTAGGTTTTAGAAGGCAAACGGAATAATAGGCGGTAATAGTTTCTTATCTAAGGCCACTTGGTGTTCGAACCAAAAAACATTCTTAAATACTAAACTTTCTTATAAAAATTAAGGAAAATCCAGAATCAGTGTCCTGAATTTTTCCCAATAACCTTTTTGTGCTAAGCAGGTGATTTTTTCAAACCTTTTTTCCTACTTTTACAGCTTTGACCTTTTCCTTTTCGACCGTTTCCTCGTTCTCCCCTTCGGAATCCAAATCACCTGTGATTGTCTCTCCTATTTCGGTTTCCGACTTTTTCCGTTTCTTCGCTGTACTTATTTCTTCTTCCTCAGGCTCCTCTTCCTCTTCGTCCTTACCTAAGCCCCCCAAGCCACCTTCCTCCTGATCCTCATCACCCAATACATACTCGATGACATCGTCGATGGGAAAGTTGTTGAGCAGCGATTTGATTGAGTCGTTGTGTATGACCACAGTGAAGAGCAGCTTGCAGTACTCGCGCATCCGGCTGCCGTAGTCCAACTCCGCGTAGTTCTCACTACCTTTGGTTAGATCGTGGCCGCAGTTCTCGATCACCTTGCAGAGCACTGACTCTTCGGGGGCATTGGGCCAACCATACTTCTTCAAGATGGGCGGATCCACCAGCATGTCAATCAGCTTGCCAATGTTTTCCTTAAGCTTAAGGTCCTCCTCGGTTAAGACTTCGGCGCTGCCATCGTCCTCGCTAGATGGCTCCTCCTCCAAATTATCAGCGATAGCAGCCGCCAAGCTGGCAGCCATCGACTTGCGCTTCTCCTTCTTGACCACCGGTGAGATCTTCAGGCTTCCCTCTTCCTTTTTGCTCTCGGGCTTGACTGCCACAGACGTCTCATCCGTTAACTGCTCTCCCTCGATGTCCAACGGAAGAATCGTATATGTTTCGTTCTCAAGCGTAATGGTCTGGGCCGCCGTCTCATCGGTCTCGTCCACCAAATACTCACGCACCACAACGCCATTGCCATCCGTTTGGCTGGAAATCAACGAACCCGCTGAAGTGTTCAGCGCCACTGGTACAATCTCCTCTTGATCCTTTTCCTGCTCCTCCACCGGCGCCAATTTGGCCCTCTTGGCACGTTTCGCTACTAGCGGATCCACGCCAAAGATGTCATCCGGATCACATTCGTGGACAGTGCGAATGTGCCGGCGAAGAGTTTCGCAGCTGTCGAAGTTCTTGTCACAAATGGCGCAATCCGTGCGCTCCATAACCTTGGCGGGCGAGCGCTTGGTGGCACGCGTGGGCTTGGCTAAAAGAGCAAAATTTAGGTAAAAATTAATTGGTTAGGGTGAGGATTCTCTTACGTGTGTGAACGCCCACATCCATGTGTTCCTTAAGCTGAGCTGTGCTGCGGAAATTGCGCTTGCATTCGGTGCAGGAGAAGACGGGGCGCTTCTGCGAATTGTGCTCCTTTACATGCCGCTCAAGTCTAAGAAGGTGCATAATATTTTTATATTTAAATATGACTTTCTTTCTTTAAACTGTCGAGCTACTTACTGCTTCTGCGTCTTGAACTTCTCCTCGCACTGATCACAGCTAAAGGGCCGAACGTGGGTCTTGGAATGCGTGCGCAGCTGTGTAGCCTGGATAAAGCTCTTGCCACACTCCTCACACTTGTGCGGACGCTCGCCCGTGTGCCGTTTCATGTGGCGGTTGAGGACCTCTTTTACAGCAAAGGCTTGATTGCACTGTAAAGTGGCATTTGCAACCATTTACCAATCTTCTTAAGAATTAAAAGACCCCTTTACTCACCACAGTGCAGCTGTAAGGTTTCTCGCCCGTGTGATAGCGACGATGCTTCTTAAGGGCCACCAAGGCTGAGAACTTCTTCTCACATAGATCGCAATCAAAAGGCTTTTCGCCCGTATGCGTGCGAATGTGAATGCTGCAGGCGAATAATCATTAGTTTATAGTGAGGATTTAAAGAGCAAGCACTCACTTGAGCGTGGACAAGCTGTAGAAGCAATTCTTGCAAACGTGACACATGTACTCCGGCTTCTTCATCACCTGCGTGCCCAAATGCTGCTTCAAGTGCGATCGCAGATTGTCCAAACGATAAAAGACGCGATCGCAAACCTTGCAGCTCATGGTATCGGTCTCATTGGCCGAGCATGCCGAGTATTTCTGATGGCGCTTCAGGTGATAGGAGCGCGTGAAATCTTTACCGCAGATCTTGCAGGCGTACGGCTTGCCCCTTGACTTGTGCTGTTCCTCGTGAAGCTTCAGCAACGCCTCGCTGCGTAGATTGGCATTGCAAATGGAGCAGGGAAAGTCACAAAATTCCGAATGCGTGATAAAGATGTGGCGCTCGTAGCTGGTTTGCGTCTTAAACGACTTTGGGCAGTCCGGACAGTTGATGTGGCCCAACTGGAGAAGGAATAGGATAAAGTAAGTCCTATAAAACTTATCTAAATATCAACACAAACTTACATGGAAGGTGTCGTAGCTTTCGTTGCAGCAGAAACAAATATCCTTCTTTTCCATCACCACCGCATCCTTCTCGATCTTCTCCAGGTTCTTGAGCATGTCCGCCTTGCGCAGGTGGTAGCCGCTGTCGTAACGACAGAACTCCAAATGCTTTGTCAGGCTCTTGATGCGCCGGAAGGTCTTGTAGCACTTGCCGCACACATGTTCCACAATCTCCTTCATCCCGCCTTTGCCAGCCTCGTCCTTATCCGCCTCGCCGCCTTCCTCCTCCTCCTCCTCCTCGTCGTTTTCGGTCACGACGATCTCCTTCTGGCCGTTCGTCCGTTCCAACGTTCCTGGCACCACCTCGTCGTCGTCCGCCAGTATGAAGGCAATGGTCTCGGTCTCCTCGTTTTCAGATGTGGCCGCACGGTGCGCTGTGGTGACTGCTTGCTGCTTTGTGTTCTCCAACTTGACAGCTTGGAGCACGTAGTGATCCATCTTCTTATTCTTGCTGGGGGAGGCACGGTTCTTGGTTTCCAGGACTGTAATGGAGGTCGTGGAGGCAGGGCGCTTTACATTTAAGATCTTCACAGAGGTGGATGTGGCGGTGGTGTTGCGAGGACTGCCACGTTTCTCGGTCTTTGGCAGGCCCAGAGCCTCGTCATTGAGTATTTTGATGCGGGATCCCCCACCGCCGCCGCTGTTGCGTTTTTCCGTCTTGGTTGGGGAAACAGACGAAGATGGAGAAGAGGCTCCTGCTGCAGCGGCCTCGTTCAGCAGCTTCATGCGTGTGGAGGGGCGCGACGTTTCCTTCGGAGGCGAGATGTTCTCCACTCCCAGAATCTTGATTCCGCCCTTCTTGTCCTTGCCCTCCTTGGACGCGCTCATCGTGTCCAGCTCAGAACCTGTGGGAAATGAAGGATACAGGTAAGAGAAGTTCGATTCCAAAGGCTGCGAAATATTTGCAAGGATCAGTGGCTCGGGACTTAGCCTACTTTTAGGCACGTGATTAATTAAAAATCAGATTTTGCCAGCGTCAGCAACGCCTAGAAGCTGTTCACAAAACCCCAAAATGGCGGCCAGCACGATCAATTGCACGAGTGCGAGCGGGATGACTCTACCCTAGGCCCCCAGACGTACAGCAACAAGTTTTTGGCTCGCTCTCGCAGCCTCGTCGTCTTCTCAACAAAATATAATACAAAAAAGAGGTTGAAAAATTCTAATACACACCAGGAAATTTGTTGCATACTTTTCAATATTAATTATTTCGCATAGCTCAGAAGGATGTGACGATTTTGACCCAGCTCCTGTTGCTCGGCCCTTTTCAATTCTATCCCCGAAGCCACGAAAGAAAGTTATGACCCGCAAAGTGAAGAGCAATGCAAACGCCAATTGCAAAGTCGCCAACTGGGTTTCCGCGGATACAGTGGGCGTGGTACTTGTCGCACAGTGTGTCACTTGGGGATTGGTGGCTTGCTCTTGAAAATAATCACAATTTACCTTTTTTTATGGTTTAAATTCCAACACACAACGCGAAGAGTGCAAGTTAGAGCTGTCAAAATTTCGATGATACTGTGGAAACTATATCGATTGCTTTGATCAGGCCGGTGTGATCGAATTTGTCCGACTATCGCGATAGAAATTTATTTATTAATTAAACATTAATTTTAATTTTGTCGAATGACTTGCCCAGTTAAATTGAGAACGATATTTTATGATTGTAAAAACATCGGATTGCCCTTATTTGAAATGTAAATAATCTGACTTCATATTTTCGGTCAGCCGGCTCTGCTTATCGATGTATCGATACAATCCAAGGCAATTTGCCTCCTCTATTCTGCCGCTTGTTTTCACGAATTAGGTAAATAAATCAGAAAAATGTAAAGAATTGTTAAAAAGCTATACTTCATCGCCTACTAAGACGCAATGACTACCGCCTTCGACGCCGCACACACGGAGGGCCCCGGCTTTGTGGGCATCCGTTTCTGCCAGGAATGCAACAACATGCTGTACCCCAAGGAGGACAAGGAAAACAAGATCCTGCTGTACGCGTGCCGAAACTGTGACTACAAACAAGAGGCGGACTCCAACTGCATCTACGTGAACAAGATTATGCACGAAATCGACGAGCTGACGCACATTGTGCCCGATGTGATTTCGGATCCGACGCTGCCGCGCACCGAGGACCATGCCTGTCCCAAGTGCTCCCATCGGGAGGCGGTCTTCTTCCAGGCGCAGACCCGGCGCGCAGAAGAGGAGATGCGACTGTACTATGTGTGTACCAACCAGAATTGCACCCACCGCTGGACAGAGTAATTGTAATTGTAGCCCTAAATGTAAGCAAGCAAAGTAAACAACAAATCAATATAAAACGATCTACATCTAGTATTTACAAGTGAGGCGCCGCGGCGTCGATAGTGAGCCGCAAAGAGGTCTCAGCGCTCAATATGTGATTGGCGCAGCGTCGCCAACAAAGTCAACTTATTACAGTGGATATTGGCTTGTAGAAATAGAGGATTGAAACTAATTTGATCATAACTCAAAATTTTCAAAGCGAAAGTTAATTTCAACTTCTATGCGGGGTTGCCAGCAGAACTCGCTATAGATATTCAATGGATTTCAAACAAACAGTAATTATTTTCATCTATTATGTACATGGAACCTAATAATGCATATTAGTGCACTTAAAAATTTTTGACCATTTACTTTATTTACTAAAAAAATTAATATCAAATTCTTATTGACCATGAATAACTTATCTTGTCAGCTAGAAATAAATGCTGTTTAATTCCATTTTAATTACAAAATGGAATATCAAAATTAAGTTATAGTGTTTGGCAAAAATATTAAGACGCAAAGAAATTATTTTTAATTAATATACTGATGATTTATACATCACTCTTTTCAAGATCTGCCAAGACCTCTTAAGTAATATCCACTGTAAATGTTGCCAAGCGGGAAACACGAATCATTGCTGCGAGCGCATGCAAAATTCCAGATTTCTCACACGGTGACAATAAATTCTCCATATATCTATATCATTGTTCTGCCGCCTCTAATCGAAGCGGACAAAAAAATAGGGGGCCGAACGAGACGAAGAAATGATGGGACAAGTTTGTTGTGCGTATCAAGCCGATTCGGCGGATTCTGTGGACCTGGCCCGCCTCGCTATGTTTAGTTGGAGCTTAGAACTTGGCGCGTCGTGTTGATCGAATCGCTTAGAAATGTGCTAGAGCTAATAACCACATATCCGTAAATCGAATATACAAAAGCAAACGGGAATCCTCAACCTGTGTTTATAAAATAAAATAAAATGGCAAAGCCAAGGTCGTCGGCGGATGCAGCCGCAGGCGGAGCCGATGCAGAGCCCAAGCTTAACTATTTCCAGAAGCTATGGCGCTACCGGCACTACCTGGTCATCGAGCCCTTTTTCTTCTTCTACTTCATGGCCTCCATTTTCAATGCGGTGGCCATGCAGAATTTCCCCCTGGAGAAGGCATGTCGGGTCAACTTCGGTTACAACAAATTGGTCTGCGACACAATGCTGGACAAATCGGAGCTGGGCATCGAGTGCGATGACTTTGACTTTGCCAATACCACGCTGGGAGCCACACCCGACTTGGCTGGCATAGTGGTGGCATCCCCCGGCTTCAACTATACCGTCTGCAAGGCGGAACTGGAGGCACAGATCCTTGCCTCAGATGTCACCGGAAAACGAGCTCCGATGGGTAAAGAGAAAGAGATTCGCCATATATCATCTGCTCATAACACGAGTCGTTCATTAAATATACGCGTTTGGTGTTTGGCATTAGCATTGCTTAAAAAATTCAGGTTTGTGCTTAAATTAAACTCGAATCCCCATCTTAACTCCTCTGCATATTAAGAAGAGACTCGCCTACCCCTTTTTGGATGCACAGAAAAAAATTAACAAAAGATCGGTTAATATTTAGTTTATTTCTTTTTAATGTTTATAGGAGCTTTTCATTTAACTTCGGAAAGTAGATATTTAGTTTCGATTATATGATAAGCATAGTTTATTTTACTCTAAATAACAATTAATTTTAAAATCATTTTTCATACCGTTTTTTTAATATTATTTCACATTATTATTAGGCCTTTTTAATTTTGACATGTTTTTTCCAAATCTTTCAAACCTAACTATCTGGCTTACATGTTTTATTTAAAAAAGCGTGACAAGAATAGCTTAACTTAATTTAAAAGACATAAACAAGAAATGCAAGAAATGGCAAATAAAATTCAATTGTTTAAAGTTCTTAAAACTAGTCTTCAAAATGATATTTTCTAAGAAAGCTTTTCTTTAAACTTGCTTTATGTTCGCTTGAGTGTACATTTCTTGACCAGAAGGAATTCATGTCTTTTGATGGATGTCGTCGGAAATTAGCGGCTATCCGAACATCTAATTACCTTCTTTAATTGATTCGCTCGTGAGTTCGAGTTCTCTTTCGCCGTCGCCGTCTGATGGTGCTAAAAAAAGAAGGAAAAATTCCCCATTATATCGTTTGGTGATTAATTTAGAGCCGCTTTGTCGAGAGAGGCCTTAGCCTAGTAGTCGTAATCGTAATCGCAAAAGCTCAAACTTATAAACCTGTTCTTACATCGATTTGTCTCGAGTGACTTTCGTGGGTTCACTGCCATTGTCATTGCCATTACCATGGATAAAATTATTATTTTAGATTCCCAATCCAGCAAATCGCCATCCGAATATGTCATTTGCATATCGCTAAACGGAATTCCGGTTCTCAAAGCCACACTCGAAGCGTCTTCTCTTCTTTTTCGTTAGCTTACAAATTATAGCTTAGATAATTATAATTACTTTTCAATTGCATCACAAGTCGATAATAGCAGCTCAAAATTTTTGAAAGATCATGCAATTCTATCACTGCACTTTTTTTACTAAAATGATACCTACAGTAAATTTCTGAACGATAACAAGTTCCAATTGAAGAACAAGTTCTGTGCATATCTAATGAATTTGGCTTAAAGAAATTTTAGCAAAACTTGCTAAGCGTGTTTAATTATAAACAAAAACAATAGGATTTTTGAATAAGACCTCACACCGTCATAAACATTTCATAAAAATATAATTCCTTGTATTAAATTTTCAAGGTAGCTTAACTTTATGTGCGTGACGCCTCTAAGTATTTATTAACTCTATAATAATTTTTGAATGGGATCTAGCACTATTTACTATTACTATTACTATTTTTATCTCATTTGATATGCTTTAATATTCCTTAGTTAATTACAAGTGAGAATTAACACACAACCATCTTAATTCCCACAAACGAGTTATTATTTTTGTCAAACATTTTTGGCACCTCTAAACAAGTTTATATTCTGCTATAAAATGTGCTAAGTAGTAGATAAATATCAGAGTATTATATATTATTTGTGCATAACCTAAGAATCAATTTTAAAAATCTAAAAAAATTTAAAACAATTCAAAGCTCTCCAACTTGAATTTATTCATAAAACACAATGGTAGTGATATATATTTATTGGGCATAATGCTATTTTATCTCTACAGCTGCCATCTTTCCCCTGATTGTTCTGCTCTTCGCTGGAGGATGGGCTGATCGGTACAATAAACGAAAGCCTTGCATGATTATGCCAATCGTTGGAGAGGCCTTGGGCTTCACTTGTAAGTTTTCTAAATACCTTTAAAAAGAATTATTCAAAACTGAAATAAATTCACGTTTTAGGCCAGATTATCTCATCGATATTCTTTGATTCCCTGCCTATGGAGTTTGGTGCATATTGCGAGGCCATAGTGCCAGCACTCTTTGGCGGATTGACTTTCTGTTTGATGGCCATCTACAGTTATATCACCATTGCCACACCGGAGGAGGATCGAGTTTTTCGCTTTGGCATCTTTGCCATGTTCGTCACGGGAGTTCCCTTTATAGGTCAACCAATTAGTGGATTATTATTCACTACCTTGGGCTATACATGTAAGTTAAATTGGGTTTACAATGAGTTTTACATATTCCTTTAAAACTTGCTTCCCTTATCATAGGAAAGAATAAAATGTTAATTTCTCAGTTCCATGTTACTAACTTTTTTATATACATTTTCCAGGGTCCTTTGCAACAGCCATCCTGTTCCAGATTATAGCCATACTCTACATTATCTTCTTCATTAAGGAGGTAAAGTCAACGCCGCAGACCACAGCCACGAATGGAACCCAAGCGAATGAGCCACCTCCGCTGCCCACTACTTTGCCGCCGAAGCAGGGCGCCGAGAATATGGCCTACGAGACCACCAACGTGGACGAGCTGCAGGGCAATAAGAACGTCAACTTCCAGCTAACGCCGCACATGGTAGAGCCCAAGGTAGAGGCTGTACCGCCAAAGAAGTCCTTGTTCAAGGAACTTTTCGATCCCACTCTCGTGATTGACTGCATCAAGTTTCCGCTGATCAAGCGACCCAACAACGGACGCCTGCTGCTCATCCTGCTGCTCTGTGCCTACTTCCTGACCGTAGGTCCTGTTTCCGGAGAGAACGACTACTGGTACCGCTTCACTTTGAAGAAGCTCTCGTGGAACGGCAACGATTTCAGCATATACCTAACACTGTCGAGCGGTGCGGCCCTGGTGGGCACCTTCATCGGCACGGCGATACTGAGCAAGCTGCTCAAGGTCTCCGACTCCATGATCGGCATGCTCTCCGCTTTGTCCATCGTTGCTTCCCGCGTTCTGTTTGTAAGTGACCTCAAGGTCTTGTTTATTTTAGGTCAACGAATTAATTCCTTGATATTCCCAGGCCTTTGCCAGCACCACGGCCTCCTTTTACGTGGCCGGAGTGGTGGACATGTTCGTCAGTCTGAGAGTGATTGCTATTAAGACCGTCGGTTCCAGCATTGTGGCTGGTGATGAGCTGAGTAAGTTATATATATTTTTCTGAAGAATGCGCTCTGATGACTAAAATTTATTGTTGATTTTTTCGAATATCAGGCAAAATGTACTCCATTTTTGGGATTAGTGAACCGATTGCCCAATTCATT
This sequence comes from Drosophila nikananu, assembly GCA_008042635.1. NCBI lineage: Eukaryota > Metazoa > Arthropoda > Insecta > Diptera > Drosophilidae > Drosophila > Drosophila nikananu. The sequence goes on along the minus strand of VNJV01004052.1, from coordinate 53,932 downwards.
TTTCCGCCCATCTTCAGTGAGATTTATAAAAGCACCGTAGACACATTTCCGGGTGCAATTTGGCTCTTTGGCGAAATCTTCTATATTCCAAATGTCCTGGTCTTTGTGTAAGTCTTCTATATAAAATCTTTGCCAAGAAGAGTTTACTAAACTATCAAATTTTTAATAAAATCATAGTGTATGCTACTTCCTGTTGAAACGACGAAAGGCGGCGGATGAAAAGAGTGCAGTGGAGCTCGAGCAGAATGCTAATGGAGCTAATGGTTCCAACGGTGCTAACCGCACAAATTTGCCCGATAGTGAAATAACTAGTCTATAAAGTAAATTATATCGGTCAGCTTTTGTAAATTTAATTATAATAAAAAAAAACTTGTATATTTTTGTATTTATTTATATTTGTATTTCTTGAAGTCCCATCGTTCTGCGACATTAAATGGCCAAAAAGCACAAGCAAGCCCTGAAGCTCTACCAAAATTAGCAAGGATTAACAGGGCAGTGTCCTGCAATTGGAGGAGCTCGATTTTTGGCTTCTAAATAAAACAAATGTTTATTTTTGGAAACACATAAATCCGCTCGTAAATCAAATTATCTGAAGGTGAGCTTTGAACGGACATTTTGCTGCCCCGAGCACTGGACGCAAATTACTTTTTTCGGCCACTTTTAGTTTAAGCCTTTCGCTTTTCCATCCCCCAGGCCCCCTCCACACCAACTTTCACTATGAAAAGCGGGGCAAAAACGGGTAGTTTTCCAATCAGCAAATGCATTCAGTATGAGCAGCCAGCTGGCGCAGAGTGGGCGTGCCCATATGTGTGGAGGCGACTCTGAAACAATTGGGTGCTAATAATCCCGGTTAATCTGCGTAAGTGTGTGTTTCTGGGGGCATCGAAGCAAGAATCCCCGGCATGGAGGAGTACACCATGGCCAGCATCAATATAAAAGCCCAGCCGCCGAGGCTCCTAGGCTCAGACGTAGCTGTGCCTTGAACGCGCATCCATCTCTAGTCATCTATACCTCTCGAGAGTGTTGAGTTCTGTGCCGGGACTTCCATTCTCCTCAGCGTCATGATGCGTCTCCTGCTGCTGCCACTATTCCTCTTCACCCTGTCCATGGCCTGCATGGGCCAGACCTTCCAGTATTCCCGTGGCTGGACAAACGGCAAGAGGGCTTTGAATCCGGCCGCATCATCACTGCTGGGCAACGGAGGGCACTTCCCTCGCAGCAATGAGCTGGGCTACACGGATCTGTACGATCTGCAGGACTGGAACAGTGAACGGCGATTGGAGCGGTAAGTTTGTAAATATATGTTTTAAATGTCTCCTTGATTATTTACGAAATAGATTAAGGACCATAGATTAGGAACATTTTGATGTGATACATAATACAAAAAAATATCAAGCTTAACCCCGTATCGAAAATATCGTTAACTCGAATAGAAATCAAGTTTTAAAATACCGAAATTAAAATAATATAAGATGAGAAGTGAAAATATTTTGTAAGAATTTAATAGAGTATAATAATAAATATAATTTAATAATAGTTTATATTACTAATATTTCCAAGCTGCCTGTCACAACTCCAACGCTCATTGATCGGTCGCAACTGTGCCCCCGCTACGGACTCAAATCGAGTTGGGGATTCCGACTCCGGTGATAGCTCTCATCTCCTACACAGACTCAATGGCAACCTCAATAGTGAAAATGTACTGTACTCCAACATCAACTCGAACTCCAATCGACATCGCCAGTCGAATGAGCTGCTCGAGGAGCTGAGTGCCGCCGCCAGTGGCGGAGGAGGCGGTTCATCCTCCGAGCCCAATGTTTTTGGAAAGCATTAGTTCGGATTTCTTGATGTCTATTACAAATAATATTGTTAAACTAGCAAAAAGTGCTACAAAAATGTAAAAAAAAAAAAACAACAACAAAACCATGTTGATTTATATGTTTAAATTAAATGAGGCTTTTTATTGAAAACTTCAGAAGTATTTTTAATCACAGAATATAACGAAAAAGAGCCACTGTGTAAATATGATATGTTTTGGTGGCATTTTGTTGTAAAGTTTCAAAGATAAAATAATGCAAACAATTTCTTCTTTACTTTTTTATTCAATATTATAACATTACTCTTCTTGAAAATGTTTAGTCCAGTAATTTAAATATTAGGGAAACATGCTTGTTTACTTTTCTTGAAACCAGATTTCCATTTCGGTTTGAAAATACAATAACATGTTAGTTGGCAAGTTTTATAAGATAATTCCTATAAATTACACTCACAACTTTTTCTCTCTCTCCCGAGCATAATCGGAACTGGTAGTCAGTACTCTGATCTGGTTGGGGTTAAGCCCAGCCATTCCATACTAGTCTCAGTTCTCGATCAGCCTCCACCATCATCGGATCTAGTATCGAAATGACGATCGAGGGGCTGACCTTACTGGCTCTGTTTCTCAGTGCATCATCCAACTGGGCGCTGGAAATACCTAAACACAATTGCTCACTCTTCACCTACCGACAGCTGCCGAGTGGCCAGTGGATCGGTCTTTTTGAGGCCCCCAGAGCCGGATTGCTAAACTTTAACTGGAAGGTTTTATTTTCTACAGGCATACCCAACGAGGTGAGTGAGGGTCCAAGGCAAGGGACAGAGGATAAGTATTTGTTTTAAATTCAAACATATCGCAGGTGTTTAAGTTTCTTAATCACTTTCCGAACGAAGAAGAAAACCTGGCTAATATACGGAACGGAGGCAGGGCCCAAGTATTCGCAGATTTTCAGCAATTTGAGAACAGATTACCCGCGCTTCACACACTCGTACTGAATGGTAAGGTGCTTTGTAGAGAGTTACAATGTGAGTAATATTACTACTGGAAATGTCCTGTTTTTGTTTCACCTATGTATGTATGTACATTTTCAGATAACTCTTCAGCAGGCTTAGCATTTTACCAGAGGTCTTGGGCCGTCCAGCAGCCCCAGGTCCGGGCGGACTTCGAAGAATGCGGACAGGAGGGCTTTGTGGCGACCCAGCATGGGGGTAACCTCGTCACGAGGGGTCAATACCCCTGGCTGGCGGCCCTTCTCGAAGGCAATTCCTCAATTACCTACAAGTGTGTGGTCTCCGTCATCTCCAAGCGAACCGTGATTACGGCAGCGCACTGCATCTACGGCAAGCCTGCCAGCCAGCTGTGGGTCTATCTGGGGCGGCACGACCGCAACCAGAACCCGGAGGACGGGGCCCAACTGGTGGATGTGTCCAATGTGCTCACTCCACCCCAGTACAGCGGGAATCCTCTCCCAGACTCGGACGTGGGACTGCTGGTGCTGAAGAGTCCGATATGGTACAATAGGTACATTCAGCCCCTCTGCATTTGGAGTTCTGAGTTAACGGTGCCACCGAGAGAAGGTGACACCGGCTCAGTGGCCGGATGGGGATACGATGAGTCTGGACTGAAGACACGCTATCCCAAGGCGGTGAGTGTGCGGCTGGTGGCGAGGGATCAGTGTCTCAGAAAGATGAAGAAGGCCCAGGACTTTATAACGGAACGAACGGTCTGTGCCAGTAACTCGGAGTCGCACGGTCCCTGCTTTGGTGACTCTGGAGCAGCGCTGATCGTCCTGCGGAATAACCGCTGGGTCATGCGTGGTATCGTTTCCCTATCGCCAAGTCGGGGAGAAAACTGCGACCTAAGCAGTTATGTCCTCTACTGCGACGTTTCACAGCATCTCAAATGGATCGATCAGAACATTGTGAGATAATAATAATTGTAATAATAATAATAACCTAATGTGTGCAAATTAATAAATCGAAAAATGTCTCTTTAGTTTAAAATTATTGTTTATCTTTTTCCATTTTAAAACATAATTTGGCTTTTTCGATTATAGATATGTACACATGTCGACATTTTCTGCCAACCGGCCAAAATTATACGAAAATATCGACTTATAAATATCGTTTCTTTATAGATTCAGTTTAATTTCATTTTGTAAATTCTAAGTATCAAGCAATAAAAATACGCAATAAATACTGGCTTACTGCTCGCTTCCTTCGAGTGCCTTGGGCTACATTTCGATGTCTCGGAGCACACTATCGCTGATATTATGCAGATCATCTTCATCGTCGCCTTGATCAAAATCGAATTTGTGGGAAATATTTAGGAAATTCATGTTATTCTCCGAGTTCAAATCGGCGTCAAGGGACTGTGGACCCTGGAAACAAATTGTAAGAGTTACTTTTCGGATCGTCTTAGGGGGTCCACCACCACTCACATCAATAGTTATGTCGTTAAGAAGTATGCGAGGAGGCGTTCGTTGAATTCCTTCAGCAGGAGGACCAGTCACCAATGCATCCAGCCTTCCTGAAGGCGAAGTGCTATGATTATGGGTATTCCTTGAGGCATTTAGCACCTTCATCACCGCTGCGTTCTTTGCGACCAAAGAACTGTTTGTTTCGGACTTTCGAGGAATGCGTTCAATTCGAGTGCACTCACTGACGTCTGTCCCCGGCGATACAGTCTCTGGTGAGATGGCCAGAGAAGCTGAGGCCTCCTCATTGAAGCCAAAAGAGGCCTGCAACTCTTTCCACTTGCTTCCCAAGGAGGACAGATTAGACTGCGGCGCCGCTCTGGGCTTGACTGCGTACTTCTGGATGGTGCGCAGCATTTGCAGGGGATCATTGATCTTGGATCGGTTCATAGTGCTGTTAAGATCGTTTCCAGCCATGGATTGATCGGGGTCCTTTGGCTTCCGGGCTGAACGTGGAGGAGCAGGAGCTGAACGACGAAATTACCTATTAGTATCCTACACTCCGAACACATACATTTGCATCTTACCCAACAAGCTGCTGTTGAATGTTGTCTCATATTGCTTGGTATTGAAGTCGCCCTGAAGAGCCAGGCGCACTGGAGCACTGCGTCCACTGCCAGTGGTTAAATCGATCCGGATGGGCGGCGTTGATATAAATTTCATACCGATGCTTTGGTGGCGTGTATCGAAATGGGGCGTAGCTGGTGGGGCGATTAATTGGTTCCCCTGACTTGATTCGGCCTTTTGTTTTAAGACTGCCAGCCGCGTAATTAGATCCTTCTGAACAAGGCTGAGTTGGCCCTCGATCTGAGAGACTTCTTCGCGCAGCGCTTGGAGATCCTTGGAAACGAACGCATTGGACTCGTTGCAGTGATCGTGGGCATCCAGTTGTTCGGCCATCGACTCGCTGACACGATTGAGGGCGTCTATAAGGGCTTCCACCTTAGATCCGCCCGCTTGATAGAAAAAGTCTGGAGAGGAAGAGGAATTTCGTTATTTTTTGTGAAGTGGAGTTATCGTGGACATATTACCTCCACTTCCAAAGGTTTCCCCGTCAAGTAAACCTCGCGCCCCCCTTAATGTCTGCTCCACTTGCTCCTGGCTTTGGCTGTGCTCTGCCTGCTTAGATTGAAAGTGTTCAATATCCTCCTTTACACCACAGAGAGCCTCTAGCTCTGCGGCCGCACACTTGGCGGGTTGGTTCACTACCCGGTCTAGGCGATGGCGATTGGTGGCCTCGCACTCGTCCAGGAAGCCTTCATCTAGAAGTTGTACCTCTGGCACACCTACCTCCACAGACATGTCGGCAGTGAAGCCACGGATCTTCTGGATATTGCGTCGCAACAGCGCCATGTTCTCCTCCAAATCTCTCAGGTACGCAGAGGCATACTCCTTCATCAGGGCATCCTGACGAGCCATTACCTTGGCACTCTTGGGCGGCGCAGTGGTCACGTCTTGGGCGAGCGCCTTTTCGCGCAGCTTGATCTGTTCCTGGATCACGAAGCTAACCAACTCGAGCAGGAAGTTGATGAATCGCATGCCGCCGGGCATCACCACCAAGTAGGTCTGGATGTTGGGCCACCACTGTAGCTGGTGCTTCTCCTTCAGGTGTTTTAGGTATTCCACCGTGCTAGCGCGAAAGTTCGCCTCGGCCTTCTTGTCCGTGATGGGCCAGAAGAAGCGGCGCTTGAACTCAGCGGGGTCCAGCAGGCGGAAGAGGTAGTGCATCACGTGAAAGAATGCCAACTGGTTGGGCTTGAGAAACATGTCCCAGGCGAGCAATTTGCGCAGCTCGTCGGGAGCTGGGTGTACCAGGGCCAAGCCCTGCAGCTTCCTGTACAGCTTCTCGCTGTGCTCCTTCTCCTCCGCCTTCCAGGTGGCTGCACGATCCATGACCTGTTTTGCTTTTTTTGAGACCACAATGCAAAGGAATTTATTGAAAACTATAGATATTTTGCATGTTTTTTTTTTACCTTTGCAAAATGGCGGTTTATTTTGAAGTTTTCCTCTTCTTTAATCGTCGCAGTGCGACCAGATTGTAAAAGGTAATAGCCCTGACAATTGGACATGTTTTAGCTATAATTTCTATTTATAAAATTTTTAGGGAATATATTTTTTGATTATTAAAACCGAAGTATTTGTTGAAATATCTCAAAACTAACACTTATAAAAAAAATTAATTGGGTAAATTTTTGGCATAAAAATCTCTAACACCTTAAAGGGTTTTTTGATCATAACTTTGCTTAAACTTAACCGATTTCAGTGTGGCTTGTGTTTTCTTCTTGGTTTTTATAGGACAACGTTTCTGCATTCAAAACTCGATTTATATTTTTTGTTGCCAATTTTTGAAAATTTTGACGGTGTACATTTCTTTCAAAATATGGGTTCATTTTTGGCTTAAAAATCGCTAACAACCTAAAGGGTTTTTTCATCAAACTATTTTTCAAACTATTTGCCTCTCGCTCTCTCTCACTGCTTTGCTACAGTTTTGTTCTATCTGGATACTGCGCCTAAGAAAAAAAGACTTGGCCCATCTCTTGTAAATATATCAGAAGATTTTTACTCGTGCGCTCTCTGGCCACACTAATCATATTCATAGTTTTCTTTGGTCGATTTGGTTCTTTGCTGGAATCTGTGGACGAATTTATTTATATTATTAAGGAATTGGTAATTACTCATAGCTCGACGAAAGTCGACAATTTGGCAATCTTAAGTCGACAAGATAGTTAAAAAAAACCTGGTGTTTTAACGGCATTCCTACCGCCGCAAACCTTTGGCATCCGGGTCCAACGTAGCACTTTCTTTTTGTCTGCGCTCGTTGGAGAAAAATCAATACGTTCGTTGGGTATAGAAATCGAATCTGCGACCGCATATACTATATAGATTACAGATATCGCGTCGTCGGGAAGGGGTGGACAAGTGGACGTCCGCCCCAAAAGCGATAATCAAATCGGAGTGAATATATACATATGTTTTGATGACAAAGCCGTGATTATTTCCAGGAACGGGAACAAATGGGCAGATTGCAGCCGTGGTTTTTTCGTGACCGTGAATCATAAAAACATATACACATAAAATTGAACTGAGAAAGTGCGACGCATAAACATACTATGAATATATGTTTAACTATATAACTATTGCTCTTTCGCATTCGCAGATACCAGCCTGCCAAGATGGGTTCCCTGTTCCGGAGCGAGGAGATGGCACTGTGCCAGCTCTTCCTGCAGAGTGAGGCGGCCTACGCCTGCGTCTCGGAGTTGGGGGAGCTTGGATTGGTGCAATTCCGCGATGTGAGTATTAAGCATTACATAAAATAAAGATTTTAATGGAAGCTCCACAAATACATAAAACCTAATTTGTGGGTCTGGTTTATTGGCTAATTAAAAGTGTCTCCGAACATTTCATGGATCTTAAAATATCTGGATTTATAGTTTGTGTGTGAATATAGGTTGTGTTGAATAATAATATTCCTATACTTAAGTACCTTGCAGTTTCTCTGAATAATAAATAATTTTCCTTAACCCCACACAGCTCAATCCGGATGTGAACGCATTTCAGCGAAAGTTTGTTAATGAGGTGCGCCGCTGCGATGAGATGGAGCGCAAGCTGCGCTACCTGGAGAAGGAGATCAAGAAGGATGGCATACCCATGCTGGACACTGGCGAGAGTCCCGAGGCTCCTCAGCCACGAGAGATGATTGATTTGGAGGTTAGTGTGCTTTATAAGTTTATAAAAAACACAAAGCTTACAAAGTTTTGTAAAAGATACCCATATGCAACTGATATAGATGTTTCTCTCATCTGTCTTTCCAACCGCTGACTTAACTTGAATGGCTTCTGTGCCCTTCTTTTCTTTCAGGCCACCTTTGAGAAGCTGGAGAATGAACTGAGGGAGGTGAATCAGAATGCTGAAGCTTTGAAGCGCAATTTCCTGGAGCTGACCGAGCTGAAGCATATTCTCCGCAAGACCCAGGTCTTTTTCGATGAGGTAAGTGGTCGCAACTAAGTGGTGATTGACAGCAAATGTATGGCGGTGGTTTCCCCACTAATATAACTGATCGGCAAACCGATTTCGAAATTAACATATATGGCAGCCGAACAGGCTTTAGCCAGGCCAACCAACTAACCAACAATTCTTAGCAATAACATAAGACACAAGTGTGGCAGACACGGCTTCCCTACCTCCCAGAACCACACACTCTCCCAATAGTTTAATCCCCGTCCCAGTCCAAGTCCTCTTTCTGCACGAAACTCCTGCTCCTTTTCCGCTCCCCCAAAGCGAACCACAAACACAATGTGCTTTTTAATCTCCTCCCAGTTTTAGTTTGTAAAAATATTCCCTAGTTGTGCGTTTGATATCAGTTATTGATGGTTATTGTTTCTGTTCTTATTATATTATTATTTGTGCTTTAAGAAAAAGGCGAAATAGGGGGGATTTACATTATAAATTATTGTTCAAAAAAAAAAACGAATAAAGGTTATAGTAATGCAATTAGGAAACATTTTATGCCATATTACGAGGGTTTTCCAGCATAAATCATATCTAAACAATTTTAATTTATTTTCATTTTGCTTAAATTTTAAAACTTATTAAAATACAAATTTATTATATGACCTAGCGGCGGAAATATCGTATGACTTTCGTTTTTTGCCAAAGCAAACTTAAAAATTATCTTTTTTACTCTATGTTTTAGGCTCATAATGTTGTATTTCTTATTTTCGTCAAATTTTCTATTATTTTTCCCATACACAAATGTTTATAAATATACCTAGATGTATGTACATATGTGCCAGCGTTATTATTGATTAATTTTCTGATTTTATTATGCGTTTTCTTTACATTTTTGTTTTTCCATCAATCAATCAATCGAATCAATCAACCCAACCCCGACCCCTGACGTTACAACCAAAAAAAAAAACACACTACAAAATGCACCACACGAAAAAAACACCACACTATACTACCGCATCTGCCTCTGCCACCTGCCACCTGCACATTGTTGGTTTGGTGTGTGTGTGTGTGTGTGGACCAAGTCGGTGCCCACGGTGTACAAGTCAAGTGGCGCATCATACTCATCCAGCAAATATCGGCGATATCCGCAGATGGCCGACAACCAGAACGAGGACGAGCAGGCGCAACTGCTGGGTGAGGAGGGTGTCCGAGCCAGCCAGCCGGGACAGAATTTGAAGCTTGGGTAAATATTCAAAAAGGACGCTGAGATATGACCGGACTTGGGGGAAAACTAAATCTAAACTCAGGCCAAGACCAAGACGCGCTCTCGCTCTCGCTCTCCACCCTCCTGCTCTCCTCCTCCACTATCACTCTTTTGCTGTTGTTGTGGCTGTTGTTGTGTTCCATGTCCTCCCCCCTCTGTCTATAATAGGCTATCGAAATTGATGTCAAACATAAAGCACACATAACTCCTGGTGTCGGTGTGTTCATATGCTATATATATATATATATGTGTATAATCTATCCACTCCACCTTAAATCCCCACTCCTTCTTTCCCAAACAAACTAAATACGGAGGCGGTTCTACTACTATCCAGTACTAACCCCTTACCCGAGTCCAACTCGGACCGTAAGTCGAGTCGAATGAATGAACTTTTGCCCAAAATACCATTACCAATTTCTAGCAAGAAGGCGGCGTAAACCAAACGACCGAGTCGATGACCCGCGCCTTGATTACTGACGAGGCGCGCACCGCCGGTGCCTCCATGGGTCCCGTTCAGCTCGGGTATGTATCCAGCATTCAGCATTGAGCAGTTAGAATCCTAGATTGGGCAGGCATCGCCTTAGATCTTTGATCTAAAATGCACTAAGAACTCTGTTTTTGAGTGGACAAATATTGGTATTCCTTACAAAGTATTGAATTTCAAATAAGATTTCTTTGTAAACAAAATGTATATTTTTGAGGTAACAGGAGGTATGAAGTAAATATATATAAAGAGAAATCAAAGAAATATATTTGGAGATCTTGAAAATTCAACCTCCAATTAAAACCTGAATCTTACAAGCAATACTTCAATTGTATCATATTTTCTACATAAATAGTGAAACTTAATAGATTAAATCACTGAAGACTATAACTTCAAGATATTAAATTAATACGTTATCATTATGAGACACATCTCAAGCTTTTTGTACAAATATTAATGGTAGAAAATAGTGTCCACCTAGGGGAGCTCTTACTGTATATATTTTTGTACCTGTTTTTTACCTCTTAACCAAACGAAATGCCACACAAAATTATTGCTTTACTTGCCGCCCAAAAACGCCAAACTAATCAAATGCTGCGCGCCGAGCCAATACTAATTAAAAACCATGCCAACAACCATATGTTCCATCCAGACCAGCTTGAAGTCTCTTTTGGAGTTTCTCAAGCAATAATTTTCTGTGCCAAGCTGTGCAAAAAAAAAAACGATATCAAAAACTAAATTAAACGTCGTTCTCTTCTTATGCTCCTCTCTCTTCCCCCAAAAACAAACAAAAAATTGTCCAAAAACGTATTGAATGTGTGTATTTAGTTACATGGAGAAATCGAACGAACGTGAGGATTATCTGCCATGGTTGGTACCCTCTGACCCTACCCAACTAGGCCAATCAGTCAGTCGTATAGCAGCGCTCATCAATCTTCCGTATCTGTTTCCGTATCCGTTTATCAATCGATCTTTCAGCTGTATATATAGAGACATTTGTCATAAGCTTCGCTCGCCTTGCCTTGCCTTGCCTTGCCACGTCACCCTGCACCGCCCTACATCTTGTCAAAACTCAATTGTCCACCTAACCACTCCATTATCCTAGGGATCCTTCCCAGAGTCTCTCATACAACCCGTTTCCCAGATTCCCACTCTCGCATCGCGCGTCCATTGGTAACTTGTGCTTGAGAGTTTAGTTTTCCTTGTTTGTTTCGTAAATAACAACCGGAATGACTCTGTTTTTGGTACTTTTTCCATTTTAAGGAGCAGTTTGACTAATTTCTCTTCATTTTTAGCTTCGTGGCTGGCGTCATTCTGCGGGAGCGGCTACCGGCCTTTGAGCGGATGCTTTGGCGCGCCTGTCGAGGCAATGTCTTTCTGCGCCAGGCCATGATCGAGACACCACTGGAGGATCCTACCAATGTAAGTTATGTCGTAGAAATCATATCGAACTTTTTCTCTTAATAAATAACCCAATCTATATCTGCTCTTATCCATTTTCTAGGGCGACCAGGTGCATAAGTCGGTGTTCATCATCTTCTTCCAGGGCGACCAGCTGAAGACGCGCGTCAAGAAGATTTGCGAGGGCTTCCGCGCTACGCTGTATCCTTGTCCCGAGGCCCCAGCCGATCGCCGTGAAATGGCCATGGGTGTGATGACGCGCATCGAGGACCTAAACACTGTGCTAGGCCAGACCCAGGATCATCGTCATCGAGTGCTCGTCGCCGCGGCCAAGAACCTTAAGAACTGGTTCGTCAAAGTGCGCAAGATCAAGGCCATATACCACACGCTGAATCTCTTCAACTTGGATGTGACGCAGAAGTGTCTGATTGCCGAGTGTTGGGTACCATTGTTGGACATTGAGACCATTCAGCTGGCCCTGCGTCGGGGCACCGAGAGATCGGGATCGTCGGTGCCGCCGATTCTCAATCGAATGCAAACTTTTGAGAATCCGCCGACCTACAATCGAACCAACAAGTTCACCAAGGCCTTTCAGGCCCTGATCGATGCCTATGGCGTGGCCAGTTATCGGGAGATGAATCCGGCTCCCTACACCATCATCACCTTCCCCTTCCTCTTTGCCGTGATGTTTGGTGACTTGGGACACGGCGCCATAATGGCGCTATTTGGCCTCTGGATGATACGGAAGGAGAAAGGTCTGGCTGCCCAAAAAACGGACAATGAAATTTGGAACATCTTTTTTGGCGGACGTTACATCATTTTCCTGATGGGTGTGTTCTCGATGTATACGGGTCTCATCTACAATGATATCTTCTCCAAGTCGCTGAATATTTTCGGATCCCACTGGCACATGTCGTATAACAAATCGACGGTGATGGAGAACAAGTTCCTCCAGCTGAATCCCAGAGGTGACTACGAGGGCGCTCCCTATCCGTTCGGCATGGATCCCATTTGGCAGGTGGCCAATGCCAACAAGATCATCTTCCACAATGCCTACAAGATGAAGATCTCCATCATATTCGGTGTCATTCACATGATCTTTGGTGTGATTATGAGCTGGCACAACCACACCTACTTCCGGAACAGGATTTCCATGATCTATGAGTTCATACCGCAGTTGGTCTTCCTGCTGCTCCTCTTCTTCTACATGGTACTGCTGATGTTCATCAAATGGATTAAGTTTGCGGCCACCAATCCGAGTAAGTAATCCTTGACAGTTTGAAAATATATCAGAGGATATACTTATCCCATTATACTTATTTACAGAACCCTACTCCGAGGCCTGTGCCCCCTCCATTCTGATCACCTTTATTGACATGGTTTTGTTCAATAAGCCCAAGCCGGTGCCGGAAAACTGTGAGGTGTACATGTTCTGGGGCCAGCATTTTATACAAATCCTGTTCGTTCTGGTGGCCGTTGGCTGTATTCCCGTGATGCTGCTGGCTAAGCCGTTGCTCATTATGAAGGCACGCAAGCAGGCGAATGTAAGTAGTAAAAGCTCTAGAGTTTCCAGAGTTTACTGTAGGTTATCACAATCCTCACCATACCTCAAAACATCAGCATCAACGTACATCCCTCTGCTCTCCACATTATTCTTATTATTACTAACTGCTTCTCGTTTCATTTATGCTCCCCGATTAACAACAAAATTAACAAAATCCCAATACCAAATTCCACACCAACAAACTAATCAAAACACTCCAATCCACAAATTCAAAGGAAGAGGTTAGTCGTGTCGTTTGTTGTCCATTTCCCAGTCGAGCTTCCCGTCGCTTCAAACCCTTATCTATAGAGAAGTATATCGAGCGGAAAAGTTCGATATAATATGTGGACAAAAATATAATATTAATTATCATTTTTAAAATACATATTTTTAAATTGTGTTTGAAGTTTAAGGAAGTTTAACTGTAGTTTAAAAGAAATTTTTTTTTATGAGGAGCTAGCACTAAACGACTAAAAATGATTTACTTTTCAGGTGCAACCCATTGCCGGTGCTACGTCCGATGCTGAGACTGGCGGTGTGTCAAATGGAGGCTCTCATGGCGGTGGCGGTGGTCACGAGGAGGAGGAAGAGCTATCGGAGATCTTCATTCACCAGAGCATCCACACCATTGAGTATGTGCTGGGTTCGGTCTCCCACACGGCTTCGTATCTACGTTTGTGGGCGCTCTCTCTGGCGCATGCCCGTAAGTATTAAGGACATCCCCAATTCTTTGAGTGTACTAATTTCGATTCGCAACAGAGCTAGCTGAGGTGTTGTGGACAATGGTCTTGTCCATTGGCCTGAAGCAAGAGGGCTGGGTGGGCGGCATCGTCTTGACCTGCGTGTTTGCCTTTTGGGCCATTTTAACTGTTGGCATTTTGGTGCTCATGGAAGGCTTGTCCGCCTTCTTGCACACGCTGCGTCTGCACTGGTGAGTTGGGATTTCTAAGCTGAAGCTCTTAGATTAATATTTCCGTCTTTAATTTCAGGGTGGAGTTCCAGAGCAAGTTCTACAAGGGTCAGGGCTATGCGTTCCAGCCCTTCTCGTTCGATGCCATCATTGAGAACGGAGCTGCCGCCGCCGATGCGGAGTAAGCTGGGAATAGGAAGCCCAATCCTGGGAGCAAACAACCAAAGCATCTTTAGAGTCTCATTATGCACACACATGAAATTAACAACTTATCCAAATAATCAGAAGATATATCGAGTGTGGAATTTAATTACCAAGTTACAGTAACGCTTTCGCCGTGAATTTATCTATCTCATCATAGCCCCCTGCAAGCATTAAGCCTTGCCAATAATAATTAGTTAACGCTCTTTGTAGACGTGTTTGTCGTGTTTATTAATTATACTCGTAAATACTTATAAATAAATAGCTAAAGCTAACCCCCCTGGGGGTTGGCAAAAAAACAAGTATTTTGGATTCTTTTGGGGAATGTTTTCCAGTCTTCAGGGATAAAAAAATTGATGTTAATTTAAAAGTTTTGTTTTCAACCAGTCATGAGATCATTTAAAGCTCGAACGAATTTCTGCATATTTTCTGGTTGGGGTTCGTAGGGTCTCAGGGCATCAAAGTCCAACGTGGCCAGTTTGGCGCTTACATCCGTGACCCCACAATAGTAGATATAGTTCTCAGCGGCCAGTTGCCGGGCCAGCTCCAGCTGATGATTGTCCATTAGCTTGTCGTTGATCACAATCAGTCCATATTTCTGGTTATTCAGTATGTCCATGCAAGTGCCAGCACCGGCGTGACCAATAATTAGGTCAGCCGCTCTTATATCCTGCAGATTCGGCCGGAATTTATATTGTTCGATCACGATTCCGTACTTTTTGCTTATCAGTTGCGTTTCCTCTTCCGTCAACGGCTCCGAATTGCCGTGTTGCACGATGAGTTTACGGCATTTTCGAGCCTGCAGAGCTCTAAGAGAAGGTTCCGACTTCACGACGCCTATCAAGTCATCGAATTTAGTGGTGCCCACTGTAATATAAACGGTATTTAACTGCATTATTTGTTGAAAATTTAAATGAAACAAAAGTCACAAACAGCTGTTTAAAAGTTCTGCTTAGATTGCCATTCACATGTGGAAAGCTTTCAAAAATACTAATTTAGTATGACCATGTAGTCTTTCGATTTGAAATTCGCCCGGAGTACTGAAATCAAAGAAATTGGCTTGCAAAATTATTTAAAGGAAATAAATGCGTAAAAAAATCATTTGCTCAATCACTCAGAAAACTGCTGGAAGTTCTTTAAAACGGAATTCGACGATCGATATCGATGTTAAGGTTGATTTTTCCCAGCTCTAGCTTTTTAGCTCATTTAGCTAACCGTTCGTCGTAAAATACATAAATGTGTATGAAAGTTTATCAAATAACTAATAAATATCATAATAATCACATTTACTTAAGCACACAACAAATAATAATGAGAAGCGTGCAAATAAATTTGCTCTCCCTCGCACTCACTAAAGCGAATGTGATCTCTGCTCGCTCTCTCATTATGCTGCCGACGAAGCTTGCATCTAGCTTTCTGTTTATTCCGTTCTGAACCGTTACGCGTAACGGTTCGCAGCTCCCGGGCGTAAAAATTTAAATAGTTCGGGATAAAAACTCTTCTCCGTTTAGTGATTAGTTAGTGGCAGTAATTTGTTTACGCTTTATTCAATTAGTGCAACAAACTTCGCCTGGTTGGTCATAACTGTGAAGGTGCAAGATAGTCGTTCTCATTTCCTAACGGTAAATTAAGTTATTCCCACGTTTCTGCTGTGTGTCCGTCCGGGTGTGTATAAGTGTGTGTGAGAGCCTGCGTGTGTGCTAGTGCCGGCTGCTGTTTGCACGTCGGAAGGTAATTGACTAATCAACACTTCATTTAATTCAGTTTTTATTTCTGCACCCTCGCCGTTTATTTTTTGTTTATTTTGCAAACGCTTCTCAAGTTTGCCCGTGGCGGGCGGCATCTGGCAACGATTAATAGAAAAAAGAAAAGACAACTACAAACAAATAGACAGGCAGACAGTTTTCCAGCGCCAAAGTACTGGAATCAGACTGGAATTATTGACCATTTCGGCCCCGAAAACTTTCCTCCCCCAAAGATCGGCAATTTATGGTCAATCGCTAGCCAAATTGACTGTCCAAATTTGTAGAAATCATATTGGATGCTGCCGCTGCGCCAAAATCCAATTAGAGCACCCGTGCAAATTATCCGGCGGACTAGCGATCGCGATCGGTTCTTTATATTCCAACCCCCCACCCCTTTTGGCTACTTGCGGACACACCCACACATAGGCACCCAGAGACGCGGTCCCATCAGTCAGCGGTCAATAAATTGTCTCTCTCTTGGATTTTTTGGACGCAAGAGAGGCAGAAAAATAGAGCGATTAAAAATTAATATCTTAATCGTGGGTGTGTGCGAAGAGCCAATATTTACATGTCTTCTGCTTTTCTTCGTTCTCCTTTTTGCGTGTCTCCAGCGTCCCCTGCTCTGCCCCTTGGGAATCTGTCCAATGATTTGTCAATGTTCGTTTTCCCGTACCCCGCAGTTATCCATGTCCTTGTGTTAATTAATCGCACTGCACTGCGAGAAACGAACGAGTTCGACCAAAAAAGTCAACCAAATTTATAAGTTTAAGGTTTTTTTTCTATTGAATGAATAAATTTGTTGTCATTAAGTTACTAAACCGCACTGCACCAAGGTTTCTTAATTGGATTTTTTTTTTGTTTTAATCACTTGCAATAATTATTTGTATTATTTGTAACGTTGTCTCATTAATTTTTATTTTAATGTTTTTAGAGAGTTTACTGCCTTACTAGTTTTTCTCATAAATTTATTGTAGTTAAAGCGTTTTATTCTGTAGTTCATAAAAAAATACGAAAGTTCTTGATTATCAGTTTGTTTGCTATAATAATAATAGAGCTTTGTAGACAATATTTATATGTTACTTAGAATAATGTTAAATTCTTTTGGAAATTCAAGTAAACTTAGTGCATTTTCCAGTGCTTAAACTTTATCCATCGCCATATGCTTGACACATAGCCGGAGGCTTGACACGCAGTTTATCAATGAAATATTACTTAAATTGGATCCCCAACGGGGGACCCAGGGAATCCCACCCGCAAGGGATGGAGTAAAGCATCAGTGGGTGACATCGTATCATTTGCAGCACCGAAGGTCACAGTGTCGCCGGGGTCCGACTTCTGTATGTAGTTTGGCGGCGGCGTTTAATTGCAGCAATTTGCAAAAAAAAAAAAAACAATATATAACCCGAAGGAGAAGAGTAACGCAGCCAGCAGCAAAAGCTGATCAAATTAATGTCATAACTCAATTAGCCTGGCGGACGTATTTGCATGAATATGACGACCATGTTGTTGCCCCGCTCAATTTGTGCTTAAACTTTTGCCAATTGATAATAGCAGCGTGCTGGGAGTTCTGCCTGTCTCTTTAGAGGCCCGCCCGGTCTTTTAGTTAAGCTCACAATCTCTGCCAGAGAAGAAGAATAATACTTGTTCATATATAGCTTATAATAGCAGACAGAAGAAAAGAAGGTTCACGGGGGCGTTGACATTTTGATAAGCTAAAAATTAAAAACAGCAATGGTAGCGTTTGGTTTATATGTGTATGTATATTCCAAGACCTATTCTAATACATTATTCGTTAGATTTGTCTTGCAAGTTCTGAGTTTAATTTAATTTTAAGATTTATAGCAATTCTCAGGAACTCAAGCAGCAAGGTCAAAGGCTAAATTTGGAATAACCAACGCAGCACGTCTCTGATCCGACAGTCTCCTGGCTAACTTCGAGCACAACTTCTCTGCTAAATGGGAAATAACAAGAATTTAAATATATATTGAATTTGCGCGACTGACGTTGCGGGAAACACCCCTTGGCATTCGCGTTACCGTTCTAACCAGATGCATGTCTAGAGAGATCTCCACACAAAAAACCAGCCAGGTGACATAAGTGTGTGCTCCTCTAGACGAAGCCAGTTATCAACTGGGACAGTAACTTTAGCTGTTTTTTATGGCCATTGTTCTGTGGGATATAAATATTGCATTGTTAGGAAGCAAAGTAGTTTAAAAGGTTTTTAAAATTGTTTTGGTTTTAGTTTACAAAATGCAGGCCAAAATACGTTCCTTTTTAGTTATTATATTTTTATTTACATTTTAAAACCAATATTTCCACTTCTAAGCAGGTCATAAATAATCTTATATGAATCCCATTACATGAACAATGTATTTTTTGCTACACTATATAGAATGAGGTAATGAATCAGTTACGTTCTCTACAAGCTAAGCGATTTGCTACTCGAAAAACAAAACGCTTGGCAAGGAGTCCTTCCTGTGTGGCTTCCCCTTAGCTGGTCGACCGCAAAAGGACACGACGGCTCAGGGACAATTTGCGCAATTAAATCGAAACCCCCGCAGATGATGACACAAGACAGCCAAAGGGGTTGGCCTCGGGGCCAGAGAAACCACTTAAGTGGATCCGAGATTGCGAAGCGAGCAACCTGCAGTTGCATATCACATTACGGAGCTTCCAGGGCGGAAGTGGATGTGGATAGGGAAGTAGAAGTGGATGTGGTGGTGCGCTTAAGGACTTAACTAACCGAAAAGTTCTTCCTGCCTACAGGATCGGGATAGGTTACAGTTACAAAGGAAAACTTTATTATTTATAATTTCTTGAAATAAATGACATGAACTAAATTTAATAAATGATCTTACTTTTCAGCCCCCGCCATGGTCGTCAAGGAGATACCCCTCCACGAAAATCTGAGCATGGAGAATCGCTCTACCAATGCTGCCACGCCCACCACCACCACCACCTTCTCACGGTCGGGGCGTCGCTTTCATCTCTCCCTGACCACTGCCATCCTGCTGACCTCCTTTTTCATCTGCACCCTACTGGCCGTGGGCTTTATCGTCTACAACTTTGCTACTTGTGCCGAACTAGTACCAGCGCCGGGCGAGGATATCGTCTGCACCAGTGTCCATCTGAGGAACAAGCTGAAGTCTGGCCAGGAAGATGGAAAGCCCAAGTACGACCGGGATGTCCGACTGCCGCGTTCCATCCGCCCCTTGAAGTACAACATTACGCTAGAGCCGCTGCTCAGCGGCAACTTCAGCTTCACCGGCAGTGTCCAGATCCGGATCAAAGTGCTGGAGGATTGCTACAACATCACCATGCATGCCGAGCAGCTGAACATTTCGCGGCATGACGCCTCAGTTCGTCGGATGCTGCCCAATGGGGAGCTGGATGGTGACAGCCTAAGGATACACAAACAGTATCTGGTGGGTGCGAAGCAGTTCTTCGTCATCGAACTGTACGACAAGCTGCTGAAGGGAGTCGAGTATGTGGTATACCTTCGCTTCGGCGGTATCATTGAGGACTATCTGCAGGGATTCTATCGGAGCTCCTACGAGGTTCAGAACGAAACCAGGTGGGTTTTAGACGGGATTAGTCTGGGCAAAACCTTATTTCCAATGGCTTTTTGCAGATGGGTGGCATCTACGCAGTTCCAGGCCACGGACGCCAGACGGGCATTTCCCTGCTTCGATGAGCCCGCCTTGAAGGCCAACTTTACCCTACACATTGCCAGACCGCGAAACATGACCACTGTCTCCAATATGCCCATTGTGGCCACCAACGATCAGTGAGTATTTCTAATGTTTTGGAAGAAAAGTAAGACAAATCCTGTTAGAGTTCTTCGGTAAACACAGTCATTTTCAGTAATTAAAGAATTTAAATATATTTATAGATTTTAAACCCAATATTTTTGAAACTTCCCTTAGCGCCACCCTGCCCAGCTACGTGTGGGATCACTTTGCCGAATCGCTACCCATGTCCACGTACCTGGTGGCCTATGCCATATCCGACTTCACTCACATCTCCTCGGGCAATTTCTCAGTGTGGGCACGAGCAGATGCCATCAAGTCGGCAGAGTATGCCCTGGATGTGGGCCCCAAGATTCTCACATTCCTGCAGAACTTTTTCAACGTAACATTCCCGTTGCCCAAGATAGACATGATTGCCTTGCCAGAGTTCCAGGCAGGAGCTATGGAGAACTGGGGTCTTATTACCTTCAGGGAGACGGCGATGCTATACGATCCAGGGGTAGCCACGGCAAATAACAAGCAGCGCGTGGCCTCGGTAGTGGGTCACGAGTTGGCCCATCAGTGGTTCGGCAATCTGGTGACACCCAGTTGGTGGTCGGATATTTGGCTAAACGAGGGATTCGCTAGCTACATGGAGTATTTGACGGCCGATGCAGTGGCCCCCGAATGGAAGCAACTGGATCAGTTTGTGGTCAACGAGTTGCAGACGGTGTTCCAGCTGGACGCTCTCTCCACATCCCACAAAATCTCGCACGAGGTCTTCAATCCGCAGGAAATCTCGGAGATATTCGATAGGATCTCCTATGCCAAGGGATCGACCATTATCCGAATGATGGCTCACTTTCTCACGAATCCAGTGTTCCGCCGTGGGCTTAGCAAGTATCTACAGGAGATGTAAGTGGAGAAAACTGCCTGTACTCTTTGAGATTATGACCTTCCCCCTTACAGGGCCTACAACTCCGCCACCCAGGACGATCTGTGGCGCTTCCTTACCAACGAGGCCAAGTCATCGGGTCTGCTGGATCACAGCCGGAGTGTGAAGGAGATCATGGACACGTGGACACTGCAAACGGGTTACCCAGTGGTAAAGGTATCCCGGCATCCCAACTCGAATGTGATTCGGCTAGAGCAAGTGCGCTTCGTGTACACCAATACAACCAGGGAGGACGAGAGCCTGCTCTGGTGGATACCCATCACCTTTACCACTGCCGCGGAACTGAATTTCGCCAACACCCGACCCACCACATGGATGCCGCGCACCAAGCTGTATGAGCTGGAGAATCGGAATCTCTCTACCGCCAAGTGGTTCATCTTCAATGTTCAGCAAACGGGCTACTACCGAGTGAACTATGACCTGGACAACTGGCGGGCAATCACCGGGCATCTGATGGATGTGCAGCACTTTGAGGAGATCGCACCGGCAAATCGGGCCCAACTGATTGACGATGTGCTGAACCTGGCCCGGGGATCCTACCTCTCCTATGACACTGCCATGAATCTCACCCGCTACTTAGCGCACGAGACGGGTCATGTGCCTTGGAAGGCAGCCATTAGCAACTTTATCTTCATCGATTCTATGTTCGTCAACTCCGGGGACTACGATCTGATTAAGGTTGTATACTTTATATTTTGTTGAAGGAGTAGAGAGGTTTTCTAATAGGAATTTTTCACAGAACTATTTGCTACAGCAGCTGTCGAAGGTCTACGAACAGGTTGGATTCAAGGACTCGACGGAATCGGCGGATATATTGGTGCAGCTTAAGCGTGCTGATATCTTGGGCATGGCCTGCCATTTGGGCCATCAAGAGTGCATTGCAGAGGCCAGCAGACATTTCCAAAACTGGGTTCAGACCCCCAATCCGGATGCTAATAATCCGTAAGTAAACCTGCGGAAGGAAACAACTATTCACTGAAAAGTAGACCCAAAGAGTCTACAACGAGAACCTTCCTGCGATCTCTTCTGAAAAGGAATCAGTTAATGGAACAAATTTTAAGGTTACCTAAGGATTTCTTTATTTGATATATTATTTCGTTCCCGTTCCAGCATCGTGCCCAATCTCCGTGTCGTCGTCTACTGCTCGGCCATCCAGTATGGCACGGAGCATGAGTGGGACTTTGCCTTCGAGCGTTACCTCAAGACCAATGTGCCCGGTGAGAAGGATCTGCTGCTGACTGCTCTTGGCTGCTCCCGGGAGCCATGGCTGCTTTATCGTTACCTCAGCCGTAGTACAGCCGGCCAGCATATACGCAAACAAGACCTATTCCGGGTATTTGCTGCCGTTTCCAGCACTGTGGTGGGTCAGCAGATAGCCTTTGATTTTCTGCGCAACAACTGGCAGGAGATCAAAACCTAGTAAGTAGTACTTCTCCCTAAAAAAAATACATACAATAGGAGTTACTATTGGAATCCCTCTTCAGCATGGGCAACCAGATGTCCAACATCCACACACTCTTCAAGTTCGCCACGAAGCGCTGCAACACCAAGTTCCAGCTGAGCGAGTTCGAGAACTTTGTGAAGGATGCACACTTGGACTACGACCGGCCCATCCAGCAGATTGTAGAGCAAATCGAGACGAGCGTGGATTGGATGAACAAAAACTACAAGTCCATAGTCAAGTGGCTGGAGAACGAAGCGGCACGGCCGTAAGGAGAGCGGGAGCGCGGAGCGGATAGCGATGATCCGGCGGCTTGGCTGGATCAAGCAAGGGCTGCAACCAGTATTAGGAGTTCCGCAGCTGCAATTACGCATTTATGTTTAGTTTTTTATCGAGTTTTCGCCAAAGATCGATCGTCCAGAGAGAAGATAGCATCATCACGTTTTTTATTAACCCCTTTTCTTCATAACAATTATGAGAGAGTCTTTTAATTTTAATTTTATCTGTAATTACTTGTACTTGTACTTAAATGTAAAATGTAAATGGAATTATATATCATTGTTCGTCACAAAAGAGTCGAGTCTAATCCTGTTTCACAGCATCAGTTCGTGGCTCCGCCCTCCTCGGAGCTTTGATCACATTGGCAAACATCAGTGTGCCCATAAAGACCAGCACAGTGCCCAGCCAGTGGTACGGGGTGAAGGGATTCCGGAAGTACACGATTGAGAACACCAGGGAGATGAACTTGCGCAGGGTCAGGATGAGCGTGACCGTCAGCGAGCTGCATTCCGTGGTCAGGGAGTACACAGAGCTAATGCAAACATGCTGAGCCAGCACATTGCCCACTAAATAGAGGAAGATGAGGGGCACAGCCACCCCCAGCAGGGGCAGGTGGTAGGATTCCCCCTCGAAGGCCAGGTTCCAGTGCTTCCTTATGTTGTCATGCATCAGAAAGAAGGCGGGCAGCGGCAACAAATGAGTATAATACAGAGCTTCCCGCGCACACTGGCTCCCATGTCGCCTGTACAGGAGCTCCTGAGTGATGCCCATGTAGGAGGATACGAACAGGGCCAGGACAAGTAGCAGTACGCCCACCAGCCACCAAAATATGTCCGCTTCGTTGTTATTTCTGTGCTCCGCCACATCCCGGCTGGAATAGTAGGTGCAAATAAAAATTCCCACGCTGATCATGACCACTGAAATGTACTGGCTGATCCGGTAGTTCCTTTTTAACACCAGCGTTCCCAGGCACATGTTGGAGATGAGGGAGCCGCCGCGTATTATCATGTGAAGCGTCATGGGAACATTGAACTGGAACACGTAGTTATTGCAAACGCTAGTGAGGAAGAACATGGCCACAAGGAGCACATAGCTTCTCAGATCGATCACCCGTTTGGCCCGACCGAACTTCGATGTGAAGATGAACCCCTCGAGGGCTATGAAGGCGAACTGGAAGGCTGTTACCAAATTGCCCGCCCCCGGATCCAGTTTCATCAGGAACTCCAGGAACACAACGCCGCTGCAGCAGCCCAGGAAGACCCCGCCGATGGCCAGGACAAAGCGTGGGGATAAACTCATGGAAACAACGAACTTCTACTAACTGTGACCCCTTATGTAGGCCATGCCGAGCTTTCAAGCCAACTTTCTTTTTGACCGAGCAGAAGAAAAGGTAAACAAAGCCAACAGGTGGCAATCGAGAAGTTATCGATAGGCTATCATCAAAACAGCTGATTTCTAGCAGCGAAATTCAAAAATATGAAATTCAGGTCCTTAAATAATTTTATTCACATTCGAAATTTATACACCAACAGTCTTTTTTACAAAATTACAAATTACAATGATTTATGATTTTCACGAACAAATATGTATATGTATGAATGGTAAAAGTTATTACGATTGCTTCTTCTCCAGCAAGGCAATGATTTTGTCCATCTTCTCCGCTTGCTTGGCCTCAAAGTCATCCAGCCGCTTGGTCACCAGCTGGTTTAGCTGCAGGAATCGCTTGTCAATGAGTTCCTTAAGGATCGAAATATCAGCACAGGGAGCAGCCGGAGTTGGAGGAGGAGCAACAGTTGCTTCCGCCTGCGGAGAACCACCTTTTAAGAGCGACATGAAATGCTGCAGTTTTTCGGCGTGGTCCTCCTCCTTGGACTGGCTGCCTCCCTTTTGCAGTAACTCCTGGATGCGCAGAAGATCCACAGGCCTTGGCAACTGGGTAGTGATGCCATTCGGATTGGGGGCCACGTGCAGCATGGAGCCGTAAACGCAGATCTCGTTGGCGGCGGTCAGCAATTTGAGGTTTATGTCATTAATTCCCGAACGGTCGATCTCCATGTCGTAGCGATAAGGACGCACAGGCATCTCCGCGTCCTCCTCCTCCACGCAGGTTCCATAAATGGTTTCGAAGTACTCCTGCGACGGCCCAATGAACAGCTCCACCTTGGGAGCACTGCAGATCAACGTCAGAGCAGCGATTTTGTAGCGGGACGCAATCTGGAACCTTAGCTCGCAGGGCGGCGGGGGGCTTTCCGGACTCGCAAACAGCACGGCGCGCTCCTCGTTGATCACATCATCCAGATCCGGCCTGTGTATGTGCAGACAAAGGAAGTTGCTTTATCAGTGGCGGCGGAAAAACCAGTTTTCAGGGCGTGAAAATCCTTTGTCTCTCACTTTACAAAGACATCGTCGTCGGATAGGCGGGTGGCCACCAGCTGGGACAGCTCGTTACCCGCCGTCTGGGGCCAATTGCATCTAGCCGTCACCTTATCGCACATTATGTTATTCTGATATTTCAAAAAGTTTGGAGTGTGGAATTTGAAAAAAAGCGTTTTCCCGTGGAAGAAGCGCAAATCAAAACACAACTGGCGATGGGCAGTCAGCGATAAAAGCCAAGGGGGCGCTGCCAACCTGTTGGAGCTAGAGGAGCCTGCCAACTGGGGCGTCTGGCATCTCGGTTCGCCGTTGACCGTGGGCAAGGTCAATCACTTAACTGACTTTCCCGAAGATCTACTGCATTTTTAAGGGCGTCTAGTAGGTTTAGGGGATGCTGTAAATGATGGAGCGGATTTCAAGGGGCATGGCATAACCAAGAGGAGGTCCACAGGCCTGCAATATGCGAAAAAACCAAGTCGCGACTCTACCTATAGTCTGGCAACTCTGGCATGCCACCCCCAACGTCTAAGTTTCCGCCTAATTTTCGCACTTCGATTAGTTAAGCCAAAGCGGCTAGGCGAAAGTGTACACAATTTTCCGCAGATTTTTACGCACAGCTAACAACACCATGGGTGGAAAGTACAAGATCGTGATGGTGCGCCACGGCGAGTCCGAGTGGAACCAGAAGAATCAGTTCTGCGGCTGGTTCGATGCCAATCTCAGCGAGAAAGGTGACTATTAAATCAAGGATTATTACATCAGTCAGTCCAGTTGCTATAGGGAACCTTGCACTGTAAAACCAGTGCCTCGGCGCTGGTTATCTTCGTATACCTAATATTTTCTTTTGCAAATAGGCAAGGAGGAGGCTCAAGCCGCCGGCAAGGCTGTCAAGGACGCCGGTCTGGAATTCGATGTGGCCCACACCTCGGTGCTGACCCGCGCCCAGGTAACACTTGCCAGCATCCTGCAGGCCAGCGGCCACAAGGAGATCCCCATCCAGAAGACGTGGCGCCTGAACGAGCGCCACTACGGTGGACTCACTGGTCTGAACAAGGCCGAGACCGCAGCCAAGTATGGTGAGGCTCAGGTGCAGATCTGGCGTCGCAGCTTCGATACCCCGCCACCACCAATGGAGCCGGGCCATCCTTACTACGAGAACATCGTGAAGGATCCCCGCTACGCCGATGGACCCAAGCCGGAGGAGTTCCCCCAGTTCGAGTCTCTCAAGCTGACCATAGAGCGTACGCTGCCATACTGGAACGATGTCATCATTCCCCAGATGAAGGAGGGCAAGCGCATCCTGATCGCTGCCCACGGCAACAGCCTGCGCGGCATCGTCAAGCATTTAGACAGTGAGCATCGAGTTTGTTTTCCGTAATCTTGTAACATTTAACACCTTTCAAGATTAATTTTAAATCCTCAAAAAATGTTCCTTAAATCCTAGCCAATAGTCATTAAATATCTTTTTTTCATCTTTCAGATCTGTCCGAGGACGCCATCATGGCTTTGAACCTGCCCACGGGCATTCCCTTCGTCTACGAGCTGGACGAGAACTTCAAGCCAGTGGTGTCCATGCAGTTCCTCGGCGACGAGGAGACCGTTAAGAAGGCCATTGAAGCTGTGGCTGCCCAGGGCAAGGCCAAGTAGACGCTATCATTATCGAATCCCACAAAAAAACCGGCACAAATCAGACGGAGAAAGATAGGGGTCTGAGATGGCGCTGTCCGTGTTCAAGATATACCCCACTATATCCTACTCGTTGTTGTTGTTCGCGTAGCAGAATAATTGGTTTAAATCCCAACTAAAGTTACTAAATAATTTATTATTACACACACCCATCACAATTTCGAAGGAGTCTCTCTTGGTTTATTAATGGGATCACTTCTTCTTGTTCTTCTTTCCATCCTTGGCCAGTTCGAGGCCCAGGATGCACTTGGGCGGCACCTTGTACGTTTCGGTCAGGAGCGTGTGTACGAAGCGCACCTGATTGCCCTGGATCTGAAGCTGTTCGTGCTTTTGGTGAGGCAGCTTCACGACGCTGGTACTGGCTGCGGCTCCCTGCTTGCAGAGCTTTATAAACTCGGCCAGAATGATGCCGTATGCCTCGATGTTGCTCACCAGCGTCACCTTCTTGTTGCCGGATCGTGTGGCGAGGGACATTTGGATGAGGGGCTTGCCGCTGGTGTCCTTGCCACTGCACATCTGGTAGGAGTGCTCCATTTTGGAGCAAATCAGGGAGCACATCTCGCTAAGCGAGGCCTCCCGGTCGCCATACAGCTCAATCAGCGTTTCGTCTGGTTTCACCAGCTTCGTCAGGGGATGGAGCAGCCCGTGCTTGCTCACATACTCCCGGACAATCTTCTTGATTTGCCCCGCAGGAATTCCCTCGCCGCGCTTGAAGTTCAGCTTGGTGAAAAAGGCCGCCGTTGCATCCGTCACCACATACATCTCCTTCAGCTCCGAGTGGAAGAGAGGCGTCTCGGACGCAGCTCCATTCGCCTCGTTCGCCTTGACATCGGTGATAAAGTTCACCACTTCAGGATGCTCCAAGTCAACCGAAGTGATCTTATCCACGCCCTTGCTTTCCTCGCGCACTACAATAAATCCCTGATCTACCATCTCGGCCAGGAAGTTGGAGAGCTTCTTGTACCGTGTTTTCTTAAGGTCAATCTGCTCGGCGGCCTCGGTGACCACGTAGAGCCGGTAGAAATTGCTGGTTAGCAGGGGCAGAGGCAGCTTCTTTCCGTGGTTCTTCAATGCAGCGAGAAATGCGTTCTTCAGGGTTGTATCGGGCGTAATCTCCTGCTCCCTCTCCTTTTCCTCCTTATCCTCCTTCTCCTCGTCGGCTTCTTCCCAGGAATCGGGCACTAGCGACAAGGAAGCAGTGCCTGTCTCAAGATCCTCTGTTTGCGCCACCGAGGCAAAGGAAGCAGGAGCTGCGGGCGCAGCTTTTTTCCGTTCCAGCTCAGAGCCAAGTGCTGGGAAATCCTCGCCTGACAACGCCTTGGTCTTTACAAGTGGGATTTGCTGCACCAAACTGGGCTCATGAGACCAGAGCTTGTCCCCGAACAGATGCAACATCTTTATGGCAACGCCATGGCCGCCGCACATGTACAACTCGTCGCTGGACCGCGCCAACTGGCCAAGACCCACCGCCGACTTATTGTTTGTGAGGTTCACAGCCACTGAAACGGGCAAGGTCTTAGGGATATATACTCCAGGGACTCCAAGCCTACTACTTACTCAGCTGCCCCTTCTTGTAGTGACCATACATGTTCAATCCCACGCCCAGAGGCACTACGCCTGGCAGCATTAAGTCCGCCCCGTTGGTCAGCTTTGGCAGCACGCCCTCGTGAGTAGTGAAGTACGGCAGAAGGTCGGGCACGGACCACAGCGCGTACAGAGTGGGCACCAGCTGGCCGCCATCCAGTTCGAAAAACATAGGCTGCTTCTCTACGCAATAGACGATGCTCTGGACGCCGCCGTGCGTGAGGATCTTCAGCTGAGTGACCGCCGCCTTTGCCGGCACAAGCAGCTCGATGGACACATGCGGGAATGCTGCTTCCAGGCGCTGGCGGAACTTCTTGCTCTCTGATCCCTTGAGCGCCGCACTGCTCTTAGGTCTATAGGGCTTGAGAAACATCTGTGTGGTGTCCTGGTGACGTATCTTTAGCTGCACGCTGGAAAGATTGGAGATTGGCACATGCCACAGTGGAAACAAAAATAAACAATGTGCCAGCCAGTGATGCGCGCTTGACCTTTTTTCAACTAGAGTTCGCTATAAAGTAAAAATTAGTGGAAGTCTATTATTAATATTTCTTCAACTAATTCACAAATTTTCCAAGTTTTTTTAAAATTATTTTTTATTGCATAAGTTTACTTACATTTTTTTATATTTAATTTAAATTTGTAATTTTTTACAAACCAAAATCAAACATTTATTTTACCTTTAAAAAATTTGCCTTGTTAACTTCTGAAACCTCCTTGCACTTCCAGATAATTTGCTCAATTAACGATTTCAGGAACAGTCGACAATTGATTCTCACATCCTTCCACCATGCGTGCATTCACAATGGCCAGTCCCGCTCACCGTGGAAATTTGCCGGCTTTTCCTCATAAAAGGACGCAAGGACGTCTTTCCTCAGGTAGCCAAGAAGCGATACGCACAAGATCTTGTAAAGACGCCATTTTTATTCAACGAAACATCTGTGGTAACAATATTATCTCCGCACAAGGCTCTTGTAACTTAAAAATGCGCGTTTGATTCATAATTTTTAGGTTAAGCTACGTTTTTGTACTTAGAAAGATACTTAGTAAGAAGGTATAGATTCCCATCTCTTTTTAACATTTAGCCCGGCCCCGGAAAACAAGATCCTAGTCCGAATCCGAGTCGGAGTCGTTGTTCGCCGCGCCACCGGGCTGAGTGGGCGGATCGTAGAAATGGAGACTCTTGCGCCAGATCTTCACCAGACCATCGAAGGCTCGGCGGCTATACTTTCCGTATTTGTTTGGTGTGCGTGGATGCTCGCGGCCGCGCTCTGCTTTTGGCACCAGCCCCACATAACGCTCGTAGGCCGCTGTGTTCTTGCCATAGTCTATCTGCTTCTGGCGGCGGGAGAGAACTGCGGGATCTGCTTCGGTGTAGGAGGACGAGGATGAGGTGGAGGATGTGTAGCTATTGTGGCGCACACGCTTTTCCTCCTTGTGGCCCCTGAAGTTGCGCTGACGGGGAATGTTGCCGCCCTTGCCGGTGGCAGCCATGGCATCGCCGTTGGCCGAAGAGTTGCTGCTGCTGTTCCGGCTGTTTGAGCGGCTGTTCTCCTCGTTGCTGGGCGGCGTTTGCGAATGGCGACGCTTGTACGGCGTCTTCAGTTTCTCCTCCTTGACCAATCGCTCGAATTTCTCCTCGTTGACGTCGTCGATAAACTCGAAGGCCATCTCACGGTCTGCGGTCCCCTCGGCTGTCTCCTGTTTCACCTCGACCGACTCCTTTTTGATCAGGGAACCGCAACTGGCGGCGCTGCTATTCAGGGAACTGGATGTCTGTGGACCCAAGTAACCTATTAAATAATAGTTCTGTCAAGAAGCTGCATCTGTCCCTCACCTCATCACTCTGGCCGAACTCCGCCCGGACCTCCTGGGCCCAACTCTGCATCTGGGGTTTTACATCGATCGAGATGGAAGACGCCGAGGAATTCAGGCTGGCGGAACCCTTTATTGGCGTGTTTTCCACGGACATTTGTTGGTCCTCGCAGAGCATCTTTGTACTCAGTTGGTGTTGCAAGTTTGCTGATCCGGAGGATGCTGTCCCTGTGTTGTTTTCACCGCAATGTTTTGTGCCCGAGTATTCGCGCGTTTTTTGTTGTTGATAATATATAATTATCAATACATCGATATATTTTCTGAAGATTATATATTTAAATCGACATTGCGATTTGATACTTATCGATATTATTTATCACGGCCTAGAGGTAAGCGTAAATGTCAAAATACTCAAGTCTACACGCTTACAAGAAGATTTGCGTAGAATTTCCTATAGGAAGTCCAATCTGTAAGTAAAATGGGGTTGAAATTGAAAAACTCCTGCAAGCCAGGCCAGTGTGGCCAGGAATTGGAAATATCTTATTTCTAGCTTGAATCTAGCTACTTCCACTTTTCCAACACTGCTCTTCATCAGGTTCAAATGCGGATGGTCACACTGTCTGCTTATTCGAGTGATTTAGCATTTTTCGGCATAAAGAAAAAATTGAAAATTGAAACGGTGAACAATTGTTGGTTAGTACGCATTAAATTCACCTGCCTACATTATAGACAGCTCGAATCAGAGGCCCAGCTAAACATATGTCAATTACACATTTGTAGAACATACCTGTGAGTGGAAACAACGCAGCTGAAAATGAGTCTTACGTCCGCCGCGGGGATAATTTCCCTACTCGATGAGCCGATGCCGGACTTGAAGGTATTCGCGCTGAAGAAGCTGGATAATATTGTGGACGAGTTCTGGCCCGAGATTTCCGAGTCCATTGAGAAGATCGAGATGCTGCACGAGGATCGCAGCTTCCCAGAGAACAAACTGGCTGGCATGGTGGCCTCCAAGGTGTTCTATCACCTCGGCTCCTTCGAGGACGCCTTAACCTATGCCTTGGGTGCTGGCGATCTGTTCGACGTGAACGCGCGGAATGAGTACACGGAGACGATCATTGCCAAGTGCATCGATTTCTATATTGCCCAGCGCGTTGAGTTTATAGAAAATCCGAAGGAGGCCACCATTGTGGACGAGCGACTGGAGGGCATTGTGAACCGCATGATTCAGCGGTGTTTAGACGACAACCAGTTCCGCCAGGCCTTGGGCATTGCCCTGGAGACGCGCCGCATGGACATCTTCGAGGTGGCCATCATGAAGTCTGACGACGTGCGTGGCATGCTGGCCTATGCTTACAACGTGACCATGTCGCTCATACAGAACAGGGGCTTCCGCAACCAGGTGCTGCGCTGCCTGGTCGGTCTGTACCGCGACCTGGGCGTGCCCGATTACGTCAACATGTGCCAGTGCCTCATATTCTTGGAGGATCCACTGGCCGTGGCCGAGATGCTGGACACTCTAACCCGCTCCTCCGTGGAGACGAATAATCTGATGGCCTACCAGATCGCCTTCGATCTATACGAGTCTGCCACGCAAGAGTTTCTCGGAAATGTGCTGCAGGCCCTCAAGGACACCGCCCCCATTCCCACCGCCCTGCCCAGCACCTTTAAGCCGCAGGGCACGAGTTCCGAAAACGGTGCCAAGCCGGACGAGGACAAGGCCAAGTCGGAGGAAGATATCACAGAGGAAAAAGAAGGTAAGCTGAGTGTGTCCTCCCAATATTTTGGTTTCGTGTACTATCATTTATTCCCACAGCTGACGTTAAGGTTGAGCGCACCATCGACTCCCTTAACGAGGTCGAGAAGCTGCATCAGAAGAACATAGAGAAACTCATCTCCATCCTTTCCGGCGAGGTGTCTATTGACTTGCAGCTGCAGTTCCTCATCCGCAGCAACCACGCCGATTTGCAGGTGCTCCGCGGCACCAAGGAGGCCGTCCGGGTGTCCATCTGCCACACGGCGACGGTGATTGCCAACGCCTTTATGCACAGCGGAACCACCTCCGACCAATTCCTGCGCGACAATCTCGACTGGCTGGCCAGGGCGACGAATTGGGCAAAGCTGACGGCCACAGCCTCGCTGGGCGTCATCCATCGCGGTCACGAGAAGGACTCGCTAGCACTGATGCAGAGCTACCTGCCCAAGGAGGCCGGCCCTAGCTCTGGCTACTCCGAGGGTGGTGCTCTCTACGCCCTGGGCCTGATCCATGCGAATCACGGAGCTAATATCATCGATTATCTGCTGCAGCAGCTGAAGGATGCCCAGAACGAGAATGTGCGTCATGGCGGCTGTCTGGGACTGGGTCTCGCCGGCATGGGTACTCATCGGCAGGACCTGTACGAGCAGCTCAAGTTCAATCTCTACCAGGACGATGCCGTTACAGGTGAGGCAGCTGGCATTGCCATGGGAATGGTGATGTTGGGCTCCAAGAACGCTCAGGCCATCGAGGATATGGTGTCGTATGCGCAGGAGACGCAACACGAGAAGATTCTGCGCGGCCTGGCCGTCGGCATCTCCCTGACCATGTTTTCGCGACTCGAGGAGGCTGACCCGCTGGTGACCAGTCTGTCGACCGACAAGGATCCTGTCCTGCGTCGCTCGGGCATGTACACCATTGCCATGGCGTACAATGGAACTGGTAGCAATAAGGCCATTCGTAAGCTGCTCCACGTGGCCGTCTCCGACGTGAATGATGATGTGCGTCGCGCTGCTGTCACCGCCATTGGGTTTATCTTGTTCCGCACCCCGGAGCAGTGCCCTTCGGTGGTGAGTCTGCTGGCCGAGTCCTACAATCCACATGTTCGTTATGGCGCCGCCATGGCTTTGGGCATTGCTTGTGCCGGCACAGGATTGCGCGAGGCCATTGCTCTCCTGGAGCCAATGGTCAAGTTTGATCCGGTGAACTTTGTGCGGCAAGGCGCTCTGATCGCCTCAGCCATGATCTTGATCCAGCACACAGACCAGAGTTGTCCCAAGACCACCTTTTTCCGCCAACTGTACGCTGAGGTTATCAGCAATAAGCACGAGGACGTTATGGCCAAGTATGGCGCTATTCTGGCTCAGGGTAAGTGTTGTTTTGTTGGTAATTAAGTTTAACAAAAGGTATACAAATTGAGTTATACGTATAGTGAAGAAGGGTCCCATTTAACTCAAATACGTACTCATACGTACCACTTATATTGGTAGATTAAAAAAGGCTAGGTATTATCGCCCTTATTTTGATTTGTGAATTGCTATCTATGGTGATCGGCACACTGATAACATTTCATTCATTATTGTATTTTAAAAGTAATCCACTAATCACTAATTGTCTTAGGTTTAACCGTAAATGAAATGATAAGATAACTTTTGACTTTTTCTTAGAAATTAGAAATGATTATTATTTCATGACATACAACCAACATAATCATGGGAAACCCCCTTGCATCCCTCCAAAATAGATGCCTTAAATAAACTTGTTTCATAAATAACTTTTCAGGCATCATCGATGCTGGCGGCCGGAATGCCACCCTGTCGCTGCAATCCCGGACAGGACACACCAATCTTCAGGCCGTGGTCGGTATGTTGGCCTTCACCCAGTATTGGTACTGGTTCCCCCTGGCCCACACCCTGTCGCTGGCCTTCACGCCCACCTGCGTTATTGGCCTGAACTCGGATCTGAAGATGCCCAAGATGGAGTACAAGTCGGCGGCCAAGCCCTCGCTGTACGCCTATCCAGCTCCGCTGGAGGAGAAGAAAAGCGAGGAGCGAGAGAAGGTGGCCACCGCCGTTCTCTCCATTGCCGCCCGTCAGAAGAGACGCGAGAATGCCGACAAAAAGGAGGACGAGAAAATGGATGTGGACGAGGATAGCAAGGAGGGCCAAACTTCGGCGGCCAAGAAAGAGGATGAGGCCAAGGCCGACGACAAGCCGGCGACAGAGGAGAAGCCCAAGAAAAAGGAAGAGAAGGAAAAGAAAAAGGACGAGGACAAGGAGGCGACAGCGACAAGCGACAAGGAAAAGGAGAAGGAGAAAGAGAAGGACAAGAAGGAGAAAAAGGAGCCCGAGCCCACATCTGAGATCCTGCAGAATCCCGCCCGCGTTCTCCGTCAGCAGCTGAAGGTCCTCAGCGTTATCGATGGCCAGTCGTATGAACCCCTAAAAGAGGTAACCATTGGCGGCATCATAGTGTTCCAGCATACCGGCAAGGCCGAGGACCAGCAGCTCGTGGAACCCGTGGCCGCCTTCGGCCCGATGAATGACGAGGAGAAGGAGCCGGAGCCGCCAGAGCCCTTCGAGTACATCGAGGACTAAATGGGCATGCTTTTCGTCATCATCTAAGTAAAAGAAAAAAACTGTTCGATTTTTCAACCCCTTGCATACTTTTCAAGAAATCCCACAACGCTAACCCCCAACACTAATTATAACACAAATAAAAATGTTCATCGTTTATGATGTAAACAAGGCGTGCGTACTTTGCTTTATGGATCCCCCGATCTTGGGATTACCTGCGACGCTGTCACTGTCACGGGCGCCAGCCTCTCAAACTTATCTTGGCGGAGGAGAGCTTTCAATAAAGCTAGATTGTTTCGCCATATGCTGCAAGTTTGCTCCAAACATAAATAAACATTTCACAACGCTCGGCAATTGTTCGGTTCTCGATTGGTATTATCTTCTGTCTCTTCTCTCTCTTTGTAGAGAATCAAGGGCGCGTCTAGGGGGTTTAAAGGGGAGCTGTAGCCCCAAAGCTCAACCCTATATAGAAGTCTTGTTATGACTTTCAAAATGCATTGTTTTTACAGATAGGAGGGGTTCATAAAATGTATAAAAGTTTGTTCGTAGAATTCATTTATGAAAAGTGTTGAGAAACTTAAAAGCTTTGTGGCTTTTTGTGAAAAAATTAGGTGTAGGTTTTGTTAGAAAAAATAACTACTAACTATTATTAATTCAAATAAAAATTATATATATTTTAGATAGATTTTACACATTAAAAAAAAAAAATAATAATAATACTAATAATAAGAAGATTAAGATAAGTAAAAGGATTCATAAAAGTTTTTAGTTGTTATGTTCCCTTATAAATGTTTGACAAACAAGAGGGAACGAGCCCCCTTCGGTCGCGCCCATGATTTTTGCCATAGTGTTTAGTACGCGCCAATGACGAATAAAACAAACATTCAACTAGTGAATGGCCAGTACCTTTCTTTTGTGACACAATTTTAACACCTTCGCCAACGTTGAGCGTTATCTCAGGCGGGATTTGAAAAACAAATGTTGTGCCTTCACCGAAATCACAGTTATAAACATTACACTGCGACGGGGTGGCAACGCTGGCCGCAGCACACGGTATAAATGCAGAGCGAATGCTCTCTCTCGACTCATTAAATTTTTTTTGTTACTACGAGCGGGTCTCCGCTGCCGCATTTTGTAAAGTATTCGCGTAAATATTAGTAGTGTAATAGGCAGTGTGGGTTGACAACCAAATTAGTAGTCTGGCTGCGCCAGACCACGGAATGATAATTAGCTTATACAACTTACAACCAGAAACCCAACGAAAGCAGAAATATTCGCAGCCAGTTCTTTGTGTAGTTTCTCGCCAGAAACGGTAAACTGCAAGTAACGGTGCAGCACCTGACCTCGACCTACACAACAAATACATAGAAGCATTGCAGTGATTTGTTGTTGCCGGCTGTGTTTGCTTCATTGATTTTCACGAAGCAGAGGGAGGGAAGAGAGAAAGAGAGATCAGAAATCGAGTGCAGTGCCCCCCGCCCGCGTGCGAGTAACGGTTAATCCCGGAACCAGATCTCCCAAAAAAAAAATCACACAGCAGTCATGAACCGCACCAGAAGGAAGGTCGTCCGTCCCAAGAATCCCTACACCGAGGCAAATTTCTTCTCACAATGGAGCTTCTGGTGAGTGTCCCCCGAAACCCCATTTCACGCCTAGTGCGCGAACCCTCCCTATTTGCGTTAGTCATGAGCCCCATTATTTACGGTAAATTATATAGTTTTGCAGCACGTGTTCAGGCCATATTGAGCGAGCAAGTAATATCAGTTTTTGGGCCTCTTTATCAGGGTTGCTCGACTATAATTAGTTGATTCGTATTAGCTTGTCCGGCCGATAACTGAGGCAAGATAAGAGTGCGCCATTCTAATGAGAAATGGAGCGAACATCCCATTAAATTGGATGCCGCCTTTATTAGATGTCAATGCCTATAGAAACAAGGTTACGCACATTGCTGGATTTATTCCAATCTAACATATAGAAGCGGTCATAGTCTAACTCAGCTTTATGGGCGATAACACTCAGCATTTGAATTGGCGTTTCGTTTGAGCTTTACAACAATGTCACATTTACTACAAAGATTGGAATTGGATTCCCTCCGTCCCCCCAATCGGCTGGCCGTTCAGTTATGATCCCCACACAATTAGGCTGAATTGTTTTTCATTAACAAAGACTTGAGGATCCCACAGTGGAGACTGTGACATCACAGATTAATTCCAAAGAAATCAAGTCTTTGTTATGGGTATTCTCACAAGTTAACAGTATAAACAATTAAACTTTCGACTGGTCTTACTACTTTACAGTAGTAACTGACACAACGAACTATTAATTAAATGAATAGAGAGATCATAACAAGAAAAGCTATAATATAAACCGTCGAGCTTGGCTGGTCCCAAATATCCAACAAGGGACTCAAAGGTCTCATACATTTTTAAATCAACTTTAGTTTTTTAAAAACTTATCTAATGCTATTTAAAAATATAAATTTTTCTATCTTTTCTAACTCTAATATTGCCTCTCATTATCACTTGTCATATTAATCTTAAAAATAAAACAACAATTTATATGATGCAAAGATAATATTAAATATATGGCTAACAAGAGTGGCTTATCGACTTTTCAGTATAGAAAAAATATCAGGGTAAGACTCGCGTTTAGAGATAATGAAGATTTATTATCTTTGATGTTTACATAAGTAACGTAAAATGTACAATCATGAAAGCTTACATTGTTTATGTATATGTACATACATATATGCATACATATATGCTTATATAATCCAAATAACTCCTTCTTTTACCAGTTTCTACTGTATGTCTCGCCAACTCCAAGTGTTTGTTTGATTACAGTGTGTCTGGGTTTTAATTTTCGCAGATCGTGAGTCTGACGAAATTCCCAAGAATATTACTATTTGTGCGCAATTCTTTGTCTACGTTTTATCAGAGGACTTTCCTATGGCAATAAAAAGCACACATTTCTAGTAGGTTATCTTATTACAACGAGTTTACCTAATTAAAACCCAATTAAGCCCCAGGAAGTCGTACAATATTTTTGGGTCTTAGCAACCAGAAGATCTCACCTTGTCTGCCCTGCGCTATCGGGACAATTAAAGGGATTCCAAGGAGCAATTATAGAGTCATTATAAACTTATAAGATTACAAAGCTAGTGCTCAAGAGCAACAAGAGATACATATGTAGATAAATATTTATTATATACAATATTAAACTTAGAAATATTAGTTTTACTTATCTACTACTCTAGTTTCTTTCATTTTTATTCGATTAATATAAAGATATACTTTCTACCTTATGTCAGAAAATCCCACAAAGATCATGGCAAAGACAAGCAGATCTTTCATGAAAAAGGCGCACAATTCTTCAATAGTATCTATGTATTTGCTTCCAGACTTCAATATTGATATAATTAATTCGTTAATTTTATTTTATCTTTATTTTCCAAAGACATTTTATAACTTACAAGCTAAAACCCCTTTTCAGGTGGATGCGAGATCTGTTTAAGCGAGGTCTCAAGGGTCCCTTGACGGACGAGGAGCTGTACCAGCACAGGAAAACCCTGGACAGTGAACGGGTGACGAACAAGTTCGCCGAGCTGTGGGACGATGAACTGAAACGAGATGATCCCAGCGTGGTGAGGATGATAATGCGGGCATATGGCAAGATATTCGTGCCCATGGGATTGGCTTTCTCCCTGGCCGAGACGGTTTGCAAGTAGGTAGAAATATTGTTTGTAGTCAGAGATTAGTTGCTAATCCCATTCGTTCCTGTTCCCTTGCAGATCCTGCATGCCCCTGTTCCTGGGTAACCTCGTCGGATATTTTGCCGCAAATCAAACAGAGATTAGTGAACAGATGGCGTATCTGTACGCCATCGGAATTGTGATATGCATGCTGGTGCCGGTGCTGACTTTCCATCCATTCATCTTCTACATCTTCCAAGTGGGCACCAAGCTGCGCCTAGCTTTGTCCGGTCTCATCTACCGCAAGGTCCTGCAGGTCTCCAAGAGCAGTAGCAACGACGGGCTGCGCGGCAGAGCCATCAATATCCTCTCCAACGATCTCGGTCGCTTCGATGTTGCGCTTTGCTTCCTCCACGACACGTGGAAGGGTCCGATGGAGTCACTAATCATTGGATTCCTCATGTACCGCGAAATCGGCATATCCGCTGTGATCGGAGTCTCCTTCATGCTCAGCTTTATACCACTGCAGGCGTGGGCCGCCAAAAAGGCCGCGTACTATCGTCAGATGACTGCGGAACGGACGGATCTCCGAGTGAAGCTGATGAACGAAATTATCCAGGGCATCCAGGTGATCAAGATGTATGCGTGGGAGCGTAGCTTCGCACGCGTCATAGCCGAAGTGCGCCTAAAGGAGGTAAAGGCTATCCGGGGCACTGCCTACATTCATGCGGCCCTCGGTTGCACCTCCATGATATCCCCATTGTCCGTATTCCTGGCGCTGTGCTCCTACGTGTACCTAGGCGACCCACTTACCGCCCAAAAGGTGTACACAGTGTCGTCCTACTTTAACATGCTCAATGACTCGATGGTGACCTTCTGGCCCATGTCCATTACCTTTATCGCCGAGGCCTTGGTGTCCGCCAAGCGTTGCAAGGAGTTCCTGCTGGACGGAGACAGGGCGGAGGTTCCTATCAACCTGGAGGCCAATCAGCAGACGGCTAAGAACAAGCGCAAGATCAACAAGGAGGACAAACAAAAGAACGTCGAGCTAAACGGTTCACTGCTGTCCAACGGCAAGCCCCAGCACAATCGTCTGCGGGACTACGACCCAGAGGCGTCCAAGAAGTGCGTGGTGCTCAAGAATGTTTCGGCCTCGTGGGACACGTGCGACGGTCATGCCAACTGTGCCATTGAGGACTTTAGTACGGACATTCCGGATCAAACGCTAACCGCTGTCGTTGGACCAGTGGGTGCGGGCAAGTCCAGCTTCCTGAACGTTCTGCTCGGCGAGGTGGGCATTGATAAGGGCGAGGCCATGGTCCACGGCAAGGTATCGTATGCGTCCCAGGAGCCATGGGTGTTTGAGGGAACCATCCGCGATAATATCGTCTTTGTGGAGGATTACAACGAGCGGCGCTACAAAAAGGTGGTGAAGGCTTGCGGTCTGGAGCGTGATATGGAGCTACTACCCCGCGGAGACTTGACAGTGGTCGGGGAGCGTGGAGTGAGCCTGAGTGGCGGGCAAAAGGCCAGGGTCAGCCTGGCCAGAGCTGTCTACCGTAAGGCGGATATCTACCTACTGGACGACCCGCTCTCCGCCGTGGACACCCATGTGGGCAAACACATCTTTGACCGTTGCATACGCGACTTTTTGGCCAACAAGATTCGCATTCTGGTCACCCATCAGGTGCAGTACCTGTTCGATGTAGAGCACCTGCTGCTAATGGGCAACGGCAAGATTCTGGCCCAGGGCAGCTATCAGGAGCTGCAGCGATCGCGCCAGTTCCAGTTCCTCGAGCAGACGCTGCACGACGAGAGCGGCATCGGCGATACGCACAGCCTGAAGAGTCAGATATCGCGCAGCGACTCGGAGAAAAGCATGGAGCACCATCATCAGCAGTTGCTGCAGCCCGGTGAGGAAGTGGAGGAGCTGAACCAGGAGCAACAATCTGTGGGCGCCATCAAAATGCATGTCTATGCCTCGTACATCAAGGCTCTGGACAGCACCTTCTTGCTGGGACTTATTGTCTCGCTATTTATCTGTGCCCGAGTCATGCTCACCGGCGTGGATTACTTCCTGTCGCGTTGGGTCATATGGGAGGAGAAGATCGCAGTTAATGGCACGGCCGCCTTGCTGAGTGAAAGTGATCCTATGCCCACCAATGATACGCTGGTCTTGAATGCCACAGATACATCGATAACGCCCCTGATTGCCGACAAGATCGAAGCTGGCATTCGGCAGGAATTGGTCCTCTTCTATGCCACCATATTAGGCGCCACGCTGATTGTTTACCTCGTCCGTACCTTTGGCTTCTTTAAAATGTGCCTGCGCATTTCGCTGCATTTGCACGATCGCCTCTTTAGGGGCATCACCCGGGCTAGCATGTACTTCTTTAATACGAACTCCTCCGGCCGGATACTGAATCGCTTCTCCAAGGATATAAGGACTGTAGATACTGATCTGCCGCACACGCTGCTGGATTGCATGGCCTTCATCATCGATGTCTCGGGAGTGGTTATCATAGTGGCCATTGCCAACTACTGGCTACTGGTGCCCGCTGCCATAATTGGCACCGTATTGGGTTTGATACGTTACCTGTATGTGAACACCAGCCGGAGTGTCAAGCGAATTGAGTCCATATGTGAGTTCAAAAATCTGTATTTAAAATCGTTATTATAATCCTTAATCCCTTTCAGCTCGCAGTCCCGTCTTCTCGCTGACGAACCAGACCTTCCAGGGTCTCACCACCATTCGTGCTTTGCAGGCTCAAAGCGCTTTGGAGCTGGAGTTCCATGAGTATCAGAATTCCAATACCTCTGCCTGGTTCCTGTTCCTTTCCTGCACGCGTGCCTTTGCCTTGTGGTCGGATCTGCTGTGTATTGCTTATATGGCGGCGGTGACCTTTAGTTTCCTACTGCTTAAAGATGAGTTCGACAGCGGCGATGTGGGTCTGGCTATCCTGCACTCCACCACGATGACTGGCATGTGCCAGTGGGGCATGCGGCAGACGGCCGAGCTGGAAAATCAAATGACGAGCGTTGAGGGTGTGCTGGAGTATATGGAACAACCATCGGAGGCCCCGCTGGAGACGCCCGAAAAGTTTAAGCCAAAGACCGAGTGGCCAAGCAAAGGACGCATAGAGTTTATCAACTTTAAACTGCGCTACTCGCCTAAGGAGGCGCCTGTCTTAAGGGACCTCAACTTCACCATTGAGCCGCGTGAGAAGATTGGCATTGTGGGCCGCACTGGCGCCGGCAAATCGTCCATCATCCAGTCCATCTTCCGTTTGGCCTGCAACGAGGGCATGATCCGGATCGACGATGTGGACATTGAACACTTGGGTCTGCACGATCTGCGCAGTCAGATCTCCATTATACCCCAAGATCCGGTTCTATTTTCGGGCACACTACGCTACAACTTGGACCCGATGGACGAGCGTACGGACGAGGAGATGTGGAAGGCGTTGGGCGATGTGGAACTGCGCTCTTACGTTTCCACGCTCATTGGTGGCCTCAACTGCCGCATGTACGACGGCGGCTCGAACTTTAGCGTGGGCCAGAGGCAGCTTGTCTGCCTGGCGAGAGCCATCCTGAGACACAACAAGATCTTGATCATGGACGAGGCCACGGCCAACGTAGATCCTGAGTAAGTTCGAATGCAAATATAAATGCAAACTTATTTTTAATTAACTATGAACCTATCTCTCTTTCAGAACCGACAAGCTTATTCAGCAGACGATCCGCTCCAAGTTCGGGCACTGCACCGTCTTAACCATAGCCCATCGATTGCACACTGTGATGGACAGCGATCGGGTGCTGGTGATGGATGCAGGAGAGGCCCGTGAGCTGGGACATCCTTACGAGTTGCTGCAGCGATCCGGCGGTTACCTGCGCCAACTGGTGGACAATACGGGAGCGGCCACCGCCTTTGCCCTGCAACAGGCGGCCGAGCAGAGTTACAGCAAGCAACTGCTGGGAGATAATGACGACACTGCCGCCCAGGATCTGAACATTACTCTGGCGCTGGAGGAGAAGAGCCAGTAACGGTTTTTGCTCAAGCGTCGAAGTAGAGCATAAGAACTGAAAGTATTATATACATAGCAGAATATGTACTTAAAGCTAAGGAATTACCTGTTGCCTTGTACTTACGGAATATACATTTATAAGCTAGCTTGTTTATCGCCACGAATTTATGTATATGTATCTGTATCTGTATCTGAATCCGTTTCACCATTATGTATATTGTAAGTTTTGTAAATCAAAGTGTTCAATCGGCAAGCGCACAACGTTTGGGAGAGCAAGTTCAATCAAACTATAGGACAAATGTTGTGTATTTTTTTAAATAAATCCATGTAGCTAGTGTAGGATTACATTAAAGCATACTTAAAGATACGTACAATCTCAATAAAGTGCCTGAGAGTTATTAACTAACGAATGTGAACGCAAAAAAAAACGAGTTATTATTAGTTCGAGTTTTCGAGCGGTGTTTTCCCTTTGATAATTAAAGGGGGTATTAATTAGAGGGGTTTTTTTTCCTGAGGACAGAGAGGCAAGAGAAAGTGATGGATCTTACACAATGCCTTATCGAAATCATCCCAAAATAGGGAAAGTATCGATGTAATTTTGTTTTATTTAATATATTATATTATAATATGCTGCCTCTCTTTGTTTTCAATTGTTCATAAATTTGATAAAAAAAAAAGGATAGGAGTTTAAGTTACCGTTGAATTTAATCAAATATAAAATCTATTTTATTTTTTTTAATTTTTATTTTTTTTTTTTGGTTTTTGGTTTACAAATTGCTAACAACTTAATTGGTTTTATGATCATAACTTGGCTTTAACTCAACCGATTTCAGTTTGGTTTGGATTTTTCTTCCCGGTTTTTACACTCAAACTTTTCTGCATTTAAAATTCGATATCTAATTTTTTGCCAATTTTTGACAAATTTAACGATGTAACCCCTTATAAAAAAATGAAAAATTCGAAAAAAAAATTTTATTTTATATTTTATCAATTTTAACGGTTACTTAAGCTCCTATTAAAATTATTTATAAAAATACATGACATTCCTTTATATTATTTTTTTGAGCCAAGTTATGAACATTTGAATTAAGAGATTTATCATCCTTTCTCAAGTTTCCAGGTGTAACGTTATATATTCATAAATAACTAAACTGAACGGAGATCTATTAGAACTTGCTTTTCTTTTATAAGACTA
The DNA here is from genome assembly GCA_008042635.1 of Drosophila nikananu. Lineage (NCBI taxonomy): Eukaryota > Metazoa > Arthropoda > Insecta > Diptera > Drosophilidae > Drosophila > Drosophila nikananu. Next base: position 11,043 of record VNJV01004052.1, on the reverse strand, counting down.
ATCGTTATTGACTCACGTTTTTCATTCCAAAATAGCCCCAAATATCTTTGCGATTAACCCACATTAATTATTTATGGCGCCTTGCAGTTAATAAATACCTGCCCATGACTGTGCACAGCCACATCCATGTGAATCATGTCGGGTGGGGGGATCGATAAGGATGAACCTTTCGAGGCTCCCAATTAAAATTGTCAATTGCTGAAAAGTGTAATCAAAGTAAGTCAACATGGTAGCCGTGATTACGATAAGATACCGCGAAGCGCAGGAGGAGGAGAAGAGGTGGTCACTACTCCCGCTCCCGCATGGATGGTGAGGAACTTCGTAAACAACATCGAAACTCACTTAGCCGAAATGTGAGGAATCGGAATGGTGGCCCGTGGTGGTGACTGCTCCTGCTGCAGCGTCTGCTGCTCCGATGGCTGATGGGTGGCTGTCAGCGGGGAATTAAGATAAAACGTTGGGCTGCCTGCCCGATAGGCGGCCAGCTCGGCTGGCGGATCATTGATTTATAGCCATCATTGATTCGCCAGCACCGAGCAGCGACCACTAGTTGGTTGGTTAGTTAAAATTGAAGTATCCAGCTGGCAGGCAGCCAGTAACGAGTGAAGCGGCGCAAGAATAACACGCGAGCGGTCTTGAGTCGTGTGGCATCGAGCAAGGATCCCCCAGTAAACCTATGTGTTCGCGCAGTGCCTTTCGATATTATAGTCGGTGACCACCATGAGTGCGGTCTATGAGGAGCGAAAGCCGAATCCGGTCACAAAGGCCAACTTCCTATCCAAGTGGTTTTTTATGTGAGTGCAGTGTGCCCCAACGTATACGTAATATTTGTGGCGTATACGTAATGCTTTCAAATTTGTGAACCCGTGAGGAGGCAGGCTGACGACCCCCTCTTGAAGTCCTGCGCTGATAAGTTATCTCTTGTCGCCTGTCGCCTTGACGAACTGCCCATCGGGCAAATATAGTATATAGCCAGCACCTTGCCCGTCACTAGGAATTTACGGCGCGAGTGGATTTGCCTTTGGTGGCGATAATAGCGATAAAAGCGATAAAAGAATCCGCGACAGCCGGGCGACACCTGTCACAGCATGTCCGTCAATAAACAAACCCCCCACCTGGTGCTCTCTGTCTCCTTCCAGCTGGACGCGCGAGATTCTCATGAAGGGTCTGCGCCGCACCCTCGATCCCGCCGACCTCTACGCCCCCGAGCCGAGTCTCGAGAGCACCCACGTCTCCGGCTACCTGTTGGGCTTCTGGGAGCAGGAACTGAAGCGCAAGAAGCCCAATGTCCTGCGCATGATATTTAAGGCCTACGGCTGGAGCTTTGTGCCCATGAGCATCGTCTACTCGATCATGGCCATTGCTGTACAGTGAGTATTACATAGAGGTTAAATGGGAGAAGGGTATTGAGATTGCTAAAGGAAATCTCTAATTATAGCAAGGGGTTTCATGTCGGAATATCCATTCAATTTTCATGTGTAAAATATAATTTCTTGGCTTCCGCAGCACAACGCAGCCCTTGATGCTGGGCGGCCTGGTGTCCTTCTTTTCGGAGAGCACCGAGAGCATCAGCAAGCACTCGGCGTATCTGTACGCCATGGGAGTGGTGCTCTGCTCCTTGATCTCGGGCCTCTTTTTCCATCCCTTCATGAAGTACCTGTTCCGCGTGGGTTCACGGGTCCGACTAGCCTGCGCTGGATTGGTGTACCGCAAGTTCCTGCGCGTCTCTGTGGCGGCGGACAACAGTGGAGTGAGTGGCTATGCCATTGCCCTGATGGCCACGGATCTGCCGACCTTCAACGAGTCCTTCTACTGCTTCCACGAGCTGTGGCGGGGTCCGCTGGAGGGCGTGGTGTTTGTGTACATCATTTACCAACTGATTGGCTGGCCGGCGGCCGTGGGACTGGGCACCATCGTGGCCTTCATCCCCCTGCAGGCGTGGGCGGCTCGGGCCATAGCCCGGTTCAAGCGTCAGTCAGCGGATTACGGGGATGAGCGGGTGAAGCTGATGAACGAGATTATTGCGGCGATGCAGCTGATCAAGATGTACGCGTGGGAGAAGTCCTTCGCCAAGCTGATCGGCAAGGTGCGCAAGGAGGAGATGAAGTCCATCAGGGGATCGACGTACATCTACGCGGGACTGCAGTGCACGGGCATGATCTCGAAGCTGTCGCTGTTCCTCTCCCTGGTCACCTATGTCTTCTCGGGGGACTTGGTCACCTCGCAGAAGGTCTTCATCGTGTCCAGCTACTACGACCATCTGAACGACTCGCTGCTCCACTCTTGGCCACTGGCCATCAATATGTGGGTGGAGACGTTCGTGGTGGCAAATCGCGTCAAGGACTTCCTCTTCCAGCACGAGAATCCTGCCGACGGCGGTGTGGAGAACTTTAAGGACCCCGAAACGGATCCCCAGCACGGAAATTTCCCGGGACGCACCAACAATCCTCGAGCTGAGGTCAAAAGCATCTCGGTGCAGAAGCTCACCGCCAGCTGGGATCCGGCGCAGCAGGAGAAGCGGCATCGCCACATCGAGGACGTGAGCTTTCAGGCCAGCGACCAGCAGTTCGTGGGCATTGTGGGCACCGTGGGAGCCGGCAAGAGCACCCTGCTCCAGGCGATCCTCGGTGAGCTGGACATCATCAGCGGCAGTGTAGAGCTCAACGGCGTCCTAAGCTATGCCCCCCAGGAGCCCTGGTTGCTACGGGGCAGTCTCCGTGAGAATATCCTCTTCACGGAGCCTTATGACGAGCAGCGCTACCACGAGGTCCTGCGAGTGTGTCACCTGGACAGGGACTTGGAGCACTTGCCGGCGGGTGACAACACCCGAGTGGGCGAGGGCGGAGCTAGTCTGAGTGGAGGGCAGAAGGCCAGGGTCAGTCTGGCGAGAGCTGTCTACCGAAAGGCTGATATTTACCTGCTGGACGATCCACTCTCCGCGGTGGACTCGAACATCAGCAAGATCCTGCTGGATCGCTGCCTCAACGAGTTCCTGTGCAAAAAGATCCGCATTCTGGTCACGCATCGGGTGCAGCTGCTCCGGCATGTCGACCACTTGGTGCTGCTCGAGGGCGGACGAATCTCCATTCAGGGTCAGTACGATGCGTTGAAGAAGCTCATCCGCTTCCGTATGTCGGTGGCCAACGATGCTGAGGTGGCCAAGCTGCGGGCTATGCGCACGGATAGCGTCTATGAGGATCCGGAGCCGCGGAAGTCTTTGTCCCAGGAGGAGCATCTCGATCGCGATCAGCTGGAGCAGCAGTTCAAGGAGCAGCAGCATCGGGGCTCGGTGAAACTCAATACCTATCGGGCATACCTTAAGGTCCTAGGCCATCCTGTGGTGGTGGGGCTGATCCTGCTGATGTTCGTGGTGGCTCGTGCCTCGGAGGCCACCATGGATATCTTCTTGTCCAAGTGGTGAGTTAGTTCTGCTTGATTTAATTTGTTATTTGTTTATATTTTAGATGCAACAATCATTCGTTATTTTTTAAATTCACAAATAAATCATGAATGTACAGGTTTTAGTTCCTACAAATCTCTGTGTATATCAAATAAGGTAGAATATTTCTTCATAGCACCCCATTTCAATTTGTCAGAAATTAACGCGGAATGATGATTCACAGTGTTAGATAATCTAAAACATAGATTTATAGCCACAAGGTTAATAACAAGGTTAATAAAAAAAGGAACACTCGTCTAGCTGTTCCAGTTGTTGATAGCCATAAATATTGACGGTATTTCCCAGCAGATGGAGCGGACTTTACTATCTGGACGCCACATGTTATATGGTTATTCCGGAATCTAGAAATCACAGCGTCATAGGTTTAGCATTTAGAAAATTTAAGTAATGACAAGAGTTAGGTAAAAACTTTATACAATTTTAATTACTGAAGCATAATAATTAATAATGATGATAATATATGATATGTATATACAAAAAAATATTTTAAATGTAGCAAAAGAATACAAAATACATTTATTCCTCCTTCAGGGCCACTTGGGAGGAGACGGAGCCCAACCAGCACGATCCCATCCCGGAGTACCACAAGACTCGCATGCACATGGTCATCCTTTATACGCTGCTTATCCTGAGCACCCTCATCTTCTATGTGCTGCGCACCTTTTCCTTCTTCGCGATGACCTTGCGGATATCCCTGAGGATCCATAATTATCTCTTCAGGGGCATCATCAGTGCCTGCATGCAGTTCTTTACGCTGGCCACCTCCGGCCGGATCCTCAATCGCTTCTCCAGCGACATCCTGGCCATCGATATCAACCTGCCCGCCTCGCTGATGGACTCCATAGAGTTTGTGGTGAACGGTTTGGCTGTGCTCGCTGTGGTCAGCACGGCCAACACTTGGCTCCTCATTCCCGCTATCGTGGTGGTGGCTTTGCTGTATGGATGTCGGTGCCTCTACATAGGAGCTAGCAGGAGTCTGAAGAGGATTGAAACTATCTGTGAGTTGTCGAAAGGATAACCATTTCTTGGAAGAGCATTTCCTTATTTTTAAGTTGCATTTATTATCCTAATACCCTAAATGTATTATTATTATTGTTCACAGCCCGCAGTCCCATCTACTCCCACACGAATGCCACCTTCCGGGGACTGGCCACCATCCGAGCTCTAAATGGGGCCAAGCACATGGAGCAGGACTTCCATCATTACCAGAACGAGAACACTTCGGCCCTCTACCTGCATGTGAGCATCAACCGGGCCTTCGCCTTCTGGACGGACCTGATCTGCGTACTCTACATCCTGGCGGTGACATTCAGCTTCCTGCTCTTCGACCGGAGTCGAGGATACTACAGCGGCGATGTGGGCCTGGCCATTACCCAGTCCATGAAGCTGGTGCTGATGTGCCAGGCGGGCATGCGCCAGACGGTGGAGCTGGAGAACAATATGACCAGTGTGGAGCGGGTCCTAGAGTACGCGAATATACCCTCGGAGCCGGCCTACGAGACGGAGGAGTCGGTGAACCTGCCGGCTCAATGGCCCAGTAGCGGACAGCTGGACTTCCGCGACCTCAGGCTTAAGTATGGTGATCACGGACCCTACATCCTCAAGGGTCTGAACTTTACCATTCGCGGTGAGGAGAAGATCGGAATCGTGGGCCACACGGCGGCTGGTAAGTCCTCCATTGTGGCGGCCCTCTTTCGGCTGGCTCACATCGATGGCCACATCGCCATCGATGGCTTCGAGACATCGGAATTGGGATTGCACGATCTGCGGCGCAGGATCTCGATTATACCGCAGGATCCTATCCTCTTCTCGGGTTCGCTCCGCTTCAACCTCGACCCGTTCGAGGAGAAGTCGGACGCGGAGCTGTGGCAGGCCCTGGAGGCCGTCAAGCTAAAGGAGTTCGTCTCGAACCTCAAGGATGGCATCTACTGTCGCGTCCACGACTGTGGGGCAAACTTCAGCATGGGCCAGAGGCAGCAGGTCTGCCTGGCCAGGGCGCTGCTCCGTAAGAATAAGATACTCATAATGGACGAGGCAACAGCCAATGTGGATCCACAGTGAGTGTTTATCTTGTTTTATAGAGAAATCAAGTTTAGATACTAAGTTATTTTTTATTTCAAATAAAAATCAGAAAGGCAGGGAGCTTTGGAAAGCCAAAGTTTGTATGTCCTTGCAGTTTGCAATTGGATCAGGAACCGAAGTTGAAATGCATCATAATAAAGCCAAAAAAACGAATCGTTTTAATTTTTAATTATTGAGAAATTAGGATTTCAATGGCAAATCAACAACAGCTTATGCTCCCAAGAAAACCACAAGTATTTTAATTAGTTTAATCATAGGACAAATGCGAATTTTAAAAAGCATACATTCTTCACCGTCGTGATTTTAGTTTAAAATTCATTGTTTAGGCATATTATACTATATTTTTATTCTTGATGTCTCTGTGACATCTGCTGACTAACCGAGATTAGTTTCCTTTTTTTGGAAGCCGCTTGAGTGATTGATTGTATAATTCTTAAAACAAACGAAAGATCAAAAGTCTACCGATGTCCAAAAAGTGTCACCAAAAATCGGTCATGACCCAGTCACTTACATTACTTTGGCGGTAGAGACTATTTTCTTATAAAAACTGCGCATAACAAGTACGGGTTTTATATAATTTAACAGTTTAAAAGAGAGATTTTGCTTAGTTAAAGTCACTGCACATTGAGGAGGAGCCGAAAACAAACTGGACAAAGCTTTACTTTCCTCTTTAAGTTACAATTTATATTACTATTAGATGAATATAAAGTATTCCCTTCACTTACCACATCCTAGTAAAACGTAATTAATTCTAAAACCCCTCTCCAGGACCGACAATCTCATCCAGGAGGCCATCCACACCAAGTTTGCCCACTGTACCGTCCTGACCATTGCCCACCGTCTGCACACGGTGATGGACAACGATCGGGTGATGGTGGTGGACATGGGACGAGTGGTGGAGCTGGGGCATCCCCACGAGCTGCTCCACAACAGGCACGGCTACCTGCATCGCTTCGTGGAGAAGACGGGCGTGGGCACGGCTCAGCATCTGCGGCATCTGGCGGAGCAGAGCTACCGGAAGCGGGTGCTGGGCAAGAAGGCGGAGGAGAGGAGCTCCTTGCTGGAGGTGGGCTACAAGGGGACGACGCTGTGAAAGACTGTGTGAAGGGGTAGGGGATAGGGTATATTTTTTGATAAATAAAAGAGCGCCCTGAGGGCTGACTTGTTCTGTAAGGTATGGTAATTATAGACTTTATTATAGTGAACTGATCTTTAAATATAGTTTTATATATGTATATATATTTAATATGTACTTTATAATATATACTCGTACGTCTGCCGTCTTCGTCTTCTTGAATGAAGGTTTTCTGTTGGAAAAAGCAATTATCCTTGCAGCAGGTTTTCATTTTTGTTTGCTTATTTGTTGTATGTCCTCTAATTTCAGCTACTCGTACTGTCTGGCTTTGATTCGCTCTCTCTACTAACTACGAGATCCTTGCTAGTAGTTGTCCTTTGGTTTCAAGTCACATGAGAAGTATCGAAATGTTTGTTTTGTTTCGTCTGTTGAACTCTACAAGTTGCCACCGCACTGCTCTTCGGCTCTCTAGGCTTAAAGATTTAGTTTTAACTTAGATGTGCGGTAGTTTATATGGCATTTGGATTCTAGATGTATATAAGGTTAGCATTCATATATAAAATTTCCCTTTTTTGGTAGAGTGTAAATGAATTTATCGCATTCTGGTTTTGTTTAATACAATTTCCTTTCTTTTCATATAATATAGTTGTATGTATGTAGGTTGTTCTTGTTGTTTGTTGTGTATATAATGTAAATATTTTTAAAGTAAATAAAGCATATTCATGTATGTATATATAATTGGTTTTAAAATATTCGCTTCGTTCTCCTCTTGTTCGTTTTAGCTTATTTAAAATTCGCTTAAAGTCTGCCTTCAACATTATTTATTAATTTATTTTTGATGTAAATAGAAAAATCAGTGATTCTCGATCTTTTAATTCTTCGACTTGTGCTTAAATGTAGAGTGTTAAAAAACAAAGTTAAACCTTGAAATTCTTCCCCAAATTCCAAAGTCTAAATTGTTTTTTGTTGGTTTTCATATATTGAATGTAAATAAGTAACTAGATTTGGTTTGTCCTAGAAATAAGATTGTTTGTTTGCTCATTTTTTGTTTTTCGTTTTTTTGTTAAGAAAAATTCGATGCTTTAATAAAATGTTTTTTTTTTTTGTGTTTTTCATTACTTTTTTTCTCTAACTTGAATTGTTTTTAGCTAGAAGTTCTCCAAGCAACTCTACATTTGTATTCATTTTTGGTATTTTCTCACAGTTAAGCTTCTTTGATTGAGCACAAAAGCAAAAATGAGAATTGTTTCGGTTTCTGTAAGCGGTTTCCTTGGGGATTTCCTCCAACTAAACCCTACCTTCATATATGTCCTCAAAGTTCTATATATTCCTATGGCTACAAAATGGGAGAGAGTTCCGAACTTGGCATTGGACAGACCCCAGAATCTTCCCCTATTCTCGACCAGCCCAATGGCAAGTCCGAGTAAAGGTTGCCTCCTCTGTTTCTCGAGTGCTTTTGTGAGAATTTTTGATTTTGGGAACTAAGGAAAATATAATGGATAGTAGCATCCCTATATGGCATTCAATTGGAAGTCAATTTAGATTCTAAGCCGTCTTGTATAATCATTATCCCTCACACATGTGAGGAGTGTTCCCCAAAGCTGGTTTACAAATATAGTTGGAAATATAGTTGCGGAACCAAAATCAAGAGTAATGTGAATGTGCGTGCTTCGCAATGAAACGCATATTTTGATTATAAAATATGGTCCCGAGGTTGTTAAATATTTCGTCCTTCTCCCACCGATTTCTAATTCTCTTTCTATTTTCGGTTCTTTTTTTGGTTTTATTTTTTATGCATTTGTTTGGGCTTAGTAACATCCATATTTTGGGAGCTATAGCGGCGATTTGGAGAGCTAGAGCTTTGTCACTATAAAGTACTATATAGATAAGGCGTTGTGTGTCAGCTGTCCGGGCCTGTTGGCTCTATGGGAACACTACAAGTGAGATCTGCTCTCTGGGTGCCTCTACGCGCTGTTTTTTGTTTCTTGTTAATCCTTAAAGCCTTCAACCCAAAGCTTAGTTTAATATATATATAAACTGCATTACAATATTATTCTCTATGTTAAATTAGTAAAGTTTTGCCTTTGCTTTGCTTGGTTTCTTTTTATTTTTTTGGTTGAAAAAAATAGAGTAGTATGAATTTGTTATGCAAGTTGTTTTTTCTTTCTTTCGTTCAATTATTTGTTGTTACGGTGTTAGTAATTCATTTAGCTTTTAGTTGTGGTTGTTGGTGTGTATGGTATAATTATACAATTATAAATATAATTGTTTGCTTTTAAAAAAATGTGTATTCCATTAATGTTTCGAAAAAGGGGGTCTAACGAATGGCATCGTCATGTGTATCGAGTGTATATTTTGTGTTCGTAATGTTATTATTATCGCGTGTGCATTATCGTGACCTTAAAGTGTTTTCCGTGTCCAGAGAGTTAGCCATTAGTCGTTTCTCGCCTTATCCTTGGTATTTTTGGGTAGCAAATCCGCATCTTACTTGTGTCCCGGCTCTATGATCTCCACGGTGACGCTCTCGGCCACCGGATTGGTGGTGATGTTGGTGGTCAGCGCCTGCTGCTCTTGGGGCGACTCCAGCTGCTGGTGGTGCTGCTGCTGCTGCTGCTGCTGCTGGTGGTGGTGGCCATGTGGATGGTGCTGACGATGGGCCGAGCCATGGCGCTCATGGTGGGCCGCGGCCACCTTGCCGGGAGCCACCGAGTTGCTGCGATTGGAACGCACCGAGGTGGCGGAGGCGTTGCTGGCACTGCCATGCGATTCGGAATGTGAGCCTGAGAAAAGGGGAACCGGAAACGGAGGGAGCATTAGTATCCACAAGATCACCGGCAGCTGCAGCTACACTCTACGGATAACCGGCTGACAGGGAAGTTATCGTTGGGCATCACAACAGGACAACAGCAATGTGGTCTCAACGGGGCACTCGCACTCGAGCTCCCTTCTACTTGGTTTGGTTAACTAACGAAGCCAGAGTTAAGTAAGGAAACTATATATGTAGCCGTGCTAGAAAGGAAGGAAACCAAAGGCGAAAACTCAACTAAAGAGGGGATGCTGCAATGGATCAAAACAGGTTTAGAAAGAGAGTGGTTTCGATGACGGTTTCTTCTTGGTAGAGTAAGAGTTAGAGTACGAGTATCTACGATCGTTTATTCTTGTATCTGTATCTGGTATCTGGTATCTTGTAGTTTTGTTGTGTGTTTCTCTAGGGAGTTTCTAGTTAGCGGTGGCAGGAGCAGTGGAGGTTGGAGTATTTAGTAGTACATACAGGTTCAACCGCAACTCTCGACTACAGCTTACATTCTAGGGTAACAACACTGCGAGCCAAGAACAAGAACAACAACGAGTACAACGAACGACTACGAGTAGTACACTGAGGGAAAAGGGTGGACCGGAATCAGTTATTAACTAGAGACATCTTTGAAATTCATGATGGTATACAAGGGTTACAAGAGAGAGAGATATATATAAGATTTGTACATAAATGTGTTCCCTGTATACAGTATTATGACTAAACAATTATTTTTCAGCTAAAAATTCAGTGGGGGATTATAAAAAAGAAAAATATAGAACTATTATGTTGACTCCTAAAATAACACTTAATCATACTAATTCTTGAAAAGAATTTTTCGGGAATTACAGCAAAGGAGCTGACAAATATATAGGGGCATTTAATTATACTTAAAAAAACAAATTCTTCTTATGTTTAAATAGTTTCGAAAATTTTATTTTTACATACAGCAATATAAGTATTTTAAGAATACTCCTAGAAATGTTGGTATAGAACCAGTTGGAAATCATAACGTAGAAACTGATTTACAATAGGCATAATAATAAGAAATTTAAATTCGTATTTGAGAAATGTGAATGTCAAGCAAACAATCCTTTAGAAAGAGTTAAGTAAATATGTTCATAGATACTTTCTAAAAACTAGACACCTTTCACATAAATCTTTGATAGAATCAGTTAGGAATTCTAAGGGAGAACTGAATTACAATGGAAGATGTTAAGGATATAACTAGTGACAAGAAACAAGGTTATTCTCTACTTAATTAATATTTGAATATTATTATAGATTATCCTAAATGCTTTAAACTTTAAATAACTGATTCGACAACCCAAATTTTCCCCAAGTGTACCAAAACGAATTACGAATTACGGTTACGATTACAACGTTTTTATTGGACACAACAACGTTCGCTAGACGAGGACATCAACGTTTACGAGAACACTACGCAGACTGGTGGGTTCTTAGTGGGTTTCTTCTATTTATTGTGGGTTTATATGCTGCTCGCAGGTCTGCCTACCTCTGGGACCCCCATATGGAAGCGTTTCTTAGCGTTTTCTTTGCGTTTCTATGATGTGATACGTTTACAGACAGATACACATGGATCTATGATATATATTTGTTGCGATATATGCG
>VNJV01004049.1:0-12914 GCA_008042635.1 Drosophila nikananu | reverse complement strand
AGCCAGCAAGATCTGAGGAAGCTCTTGGACTCACCCTGAAACCCACTCCACTGCCAGCAACTGTTCAAGTATTTAGTTGAATTCCAACCGCAAATAGTCATAGATTTAGAACAAATTTTGTTGTAAAGACTGAAGTACCTCAGAAGAAGTCAATAAAAGCTAAAGATGTTTTTGAAACTAATAATTATTGGAATAATACACGCATGACAAATGGTCGATTCTAAATCGCTCTACAAAATGAAACAGATGTAAAAAACTTAGGACAGTTTTATTCTCTCCGTGGGTATTGTAATTTTAGTCAGAAGTTTGCAGCAAACTCATTCTATTATAAACTGTTATAAATTTCTTGTTCTAGTTTTGTTAATTTTATGATATTGTACAATTGCATCTTTATTACAAGTGTTGTTCTTTTAGCCAAAACCAAAGCGCTAAAATTTGGAGTACAAGTTTATTAATCGATCAGATTTAAATCATCAGGCGAACAGAAGGCAGCATAAGGAGAATAAATTAAATTCAACAATCCGATTTAATTACTTAAAAAAGGTTTCTGAATTTAATTTAATGTTTTTTTGAATTTCCCAAAAAACAATAAATCGATTAAAAAAATATCATCTCCCTTAAACCCATACTACCTTTAAAAATAAGAACTAAAAAATATATTATGAAAATGTCTTACCTTTTCCTTTCTGGAAGTTAAGGTATAGCCTCTAGTACGCACATTAGTATGTACATACATAAAAGGAGATTAATAGCCTTTTAACAGAAAACATACTTAAAGGGGATCTGGATTACTGATTTTAGTTTTGTTTTATGTGGCCATAAGAACATCGACTCACCCTAACAAGAAGTGTGTGCCAAGAGTGTTTATTTGTGTGCAGATTTGTTTCGGCCTTCACTTATGTGTGCACGCCTTTGGAAACTGTCCAAAATGAAAGGAATAAAACAAACCGTTTATAGGCATCGGTACAGAATGATTTTATTATGGCTTAAGCGACAGTGAAAACCAAAACTAAGGGCGTGTACTTATGTCCATTGATCCCAAACCTTTCCATTTCAATTTATGCTCACGCAATCATTTTTATTAAACTTCATCTCTATGTCGTCATTATTATTACACTAATTAGGTGCCTAAACAAATCCCTTGCGTCACACAAAAATACAAACACACGATTCGGTTGTTCGCTAATTCTAAAAATGTTCGTTCGTTCGGTTCTGGTTTCCTTGCGAATTACATCAAATTTTAATAATATGACAGAGACAAGTGTGGCGACCAAGTTCGCTAGAGATAATATGTTTAGAAAATTGTATTTGTAATTCAAAACACATACATATGTATACATAGTTATAGGTAGTAGCTGACACAGTACATAATTGCTCTTGCCGTCGTGTCGTCTCCGCTCAATTAATGCGTTTGTGTAGTAATTAATGGTACATATCGGTTTCGGTATCGACCTTCGCGCTGCTGTGATAAGTAACTTCTTACTGTAGGTTAGAGTTATGTATATTAAGTTAATTGCTACACCGTTTTTGCTCGCTTTGCACTACTTATGAACAGAAGAGCTGAAATCAGATAGACGGTTAGTATTAGGCTTAGTGTCCTGTATCCTTGCTGTGTTTTATGTGTGGAGATGTCTGATGTCTGGGATCTGGTTGACTACATACCTATTACATATTTGCTTAAAGTGTGTATCGAATAGGATCACGGTTAGGATCATATAAACGCACTACTCGTCATTCTTCATCATTATTATTATTACAGAATTTTTAGGTATTATAATTACTTTTTTTGTGGTCTAGCCGTTGCTTTTTTGTTTTATTATTGTTGTTGTGTGGTTTCCGTTTTAATTTATTATATTTAAATTTTGTTTAATTGTATAATAAAATAATGATTCACAATCAGAGTTATTCAGCAGCAACCGGATTTGGTGTTTTCCACTGGACGTCCTTGATCGATTTTCACTTTGCTAGCGTTATCGGTGGCGCTGGACGGTGGTCCGACGCGATTCTTGATCTCGGCCGCCATCGTCATGAAGGCCTGCTCCACGTTGGTGGCGCTCTTGGCCGAAGTTTCAAGGAATGGAATGCCTAACTGAGCGGCGTACTCCTGCAAAGGCAAACCCATTCAGTAATTACAAATTTTCTATTCACAAAACACTATACGCACCGCAGCTGTGGTATGCTCAACGACCTTCTTGGTGGTCAAGTCGCTCTTGTTGCCCACGAGCAGCTTGTTAACGTTCTCGCAGGCATACCGCTCGATCTCCTCCAGCCACTGCTTCACGTTGTTAAAGGACTCCTGGTCCGTGCAATCGTATACAACGATGATGCCATGCGCGCCCCGATAGTATGACGACGTGATGGTCCGGAAGCGCTCCTGGCCAGCAGTGTCCCACTGTAAAGAGTCGCATTAGCATGATGGCTCCAACTTTATCGTCATTATGCTTACGATTTGCAGTTTAATGGTCTTGCCGTCCAGCTCTATGGTCCTTATTTTCTGCAAGATAAAGGTTTTATGAGTCACATACATTAACAGTTTTCACAATATTCCAGTTAACTTACAAAGTCCACGCCGATTGTGCTGATATAGCTTTCTGTATATGTGTCATCGGCGAATCGCAACAGCAGGCAGGACTTTCCAACACCCGAATCACCAATAAGCAGCAGTTTAAAGAGATAATCGCTGTGGAATAGGAAAATAAACTCTGGTTATTCTGTAAATATATTCAAATAAAAACCGGTTTCTACGAGGCTTTATCTTATCGATGTATGACCAACATCAACCCCCTATTTCAGGCTGTTGAAGTGTGATGTGTGATATTGGGCCCCGTGTGTTCGAAATTTCATTTACAGAAGTATTTTTCCATCAAATGATGACCAACTAAATTAGAACAATAATTAATAAGGCTTAAGATGTAGGTTTAAGGAAAAGCTTTTTATAATGTCAAGGCAAAAATAAACTCTTAAAAAAACTTTCCGCTTATAAACCAAAAGGGGTAAGCAATATGTTTGGCCTAGAGCCATTTTCTCCACAGATTTTTTAGATCAGAGTAGTAATTTAATTAAGAAAGTCTTTTTGAGCTGTAAACTCTTTCAAAATAGGGCTACACATTTCGTATGCGACGAAATCCGCTTTCTATAATTTTATTCAAGAGTAAATATTTGGAACCATAACGAACATTTATTTTTGTTTTTATTTTCTACACAAACAAGGGATTTATATTCAGATTCATTTCTAGTGATACGTTTATAAGGTTGTCTTAGAGTATTCACCCTTTTTGGATATGTAAATATACTAGAGACTTGTGTCTAGTGAACACATTTATTTTTATTAGTCCACCGTATAGAGAGTGCACTGTACTTTGGTTTGTTTGGCTAACAGTAACATTTTAGACGCTTTTGAGACTGTTGCAGTGGAGGGACAGTTTCCAGAATCAGGGAGAATAAAGATCCCAGCATTAATTGTTTTAAAGTGATAGCTTCAGGCAATTAAGTCTCGAAGAATGGGTTTTTGATTACGTAGCGGCGGAGAGCAAAAACAATGTAGACGTCAGGGGCTGGGGAGGCGGACGCGCGCTCCACGCAGGTGACTCATCCGCCCTATGGCTCGCTGGGATCCGACAACATTGGATGTGCTGGACGAATCAGAGAGTGAACTGACGATATATTTCTCGGGCGTGCACAGTGGGCTATCAGCTGCCGCTCCTATGTACGTAAGTATGTATGCATTTTCATAGAAACCTCGAATACATCCTATGACTAAAACACACACTTTCGAGACTAGTTTGGGGCGGTTATTATTAATCCTCGCTTTTCCAAATACATTGTGTGCCTTTGGAGTTGCCAACGCCATCAAAAAGGGAGTGGAGGGGCCGAGAGCGCTGATGAATGGAATGGCTATGAAACGTAGCAAAATGACGTCGCAGAAAAATAAATGAAACGATTAGCGAAGGCTTGCGCTGGCGAGTTTTGAAATGGAAAACCAGTCACTGTTGTTCCCGATCCCAATTATGCGCAATTGCTGCGTGTGACGACTTACTATTCCGGATTCACAGATGACATTTTCTGGCTTTTTCACAAGATTATATATTTGCCACGAACAAATATTCGATTTCTGTGTGGACTGGCTGACTGGTGTTGTCACTGTTTTCACTCGACTTGCGCGCTCCGAATTACTTCAAAACGACACGCACTCTGTTTGTGTTGTGTTTGGTGTCTCGTTTTTGTATTTATTGCAGCGAATTTCAATGGGAAATACGTTTATTTCCACAAATTCGACGGCCGAGAACGAGAACAATGGCGACTGAAAAAATGACGAAGTGGCATTAGTGTGTGGCAGTGTTGGAAAACGCGACCGAACCAGGGCTGCGCACTGCCACTGGCCATCGGAGGTGAGTGGGCGGAACCTACGGGGAAAAAAAATCGAATCCGTCCCACACCCCCAATAAAATGAAATGGCTGGTACTTTGCACTTGCATACAATCTCTTATGGTACATCATTTGTTTCTAAACACGGTATTTAACATTTGAGTGTTTTGCTTGCATAGAGAACACATTATAGATAATAATAATAATACGCGTAATAGTATATGAAAGAAGATTCGATAAGCGGGTATAACGCCTGGCCGGGGCTAGGGGAATGCTGGCGATCGGGCGATTTGTCGATCCGGAGGACTCTCTACTCCAGCGAATTCAGCGTCAGCAGCTGCTTGAGCACCTTTGTTTGGGAGGTTTCCCGAATCTCGCCCGCCAGGAACATCTCGTCCACCACACTGTACACTTTGTAGAAGTTGAAGACGAGGTCCAGCTCGCACACATTATGGAAGTATTCGTTCAGCACCTCCACGAAGTTGTGGATGGCCTCCAGATAGCACAGGTTATTGTCGTTCACGTCCACGCAGATACAGAAATAAAGGCCCGCATACCGTCGGTACACGATCTTGAAGTTGCGGAACTGTAGGGGGAATAGGGATTAACCGAATTCATATTGAATCTGAATCTGGGTCTTACCTCCACGAAGTTGGTGTGCTTTGCATCTCGAACCGTGACCACTGCATGCACCTCCTCAATAAGTTTCTGTTTCTCGTCATCATCGAAGTTCATGTACCATTTGGCCAGGCGAGTTTTGCCAGCTCTGTTTTGTATCAATATGAAGCGAATCTGGGGAATAAAACGGTTCAAAATAGATTCCAATGTTATGCTGATTGGCTACTTACCATTTTCCCGGGACTTAGTTAGGCAGCTGCGTTGCTATTTACAATTTTATCTTCCAGCGGCGGAAGCGAAAAACTGATTATGAGCAAATTGTGTATCACTATTGCCAGGGCTACCGCGACAACGAAACAGCTGTTCCAGCTCCAGTGTTGCAAATGGCTGGGGAGGAAAGCAGCCGAGTTGGCAGGCTAGCTCGCTAGCGCTGTATTACGAAGTTTCACTTTCATATTTGTTTTGGCCCCACTCGAAACTAGTCATTTACCAAATAATGTTGGCTTCACGCCTGAATCTCCTCACCCCACGCCTTTCCTGGCTGCGTGGCTGCTCGACGACGGCCGTGGGCCATCAGCAGCAGAGCCAGACGGTCGAGGCCGTGCACGACCCGCTTCAGAAGATTGCCCTCAAGGAGAGGTGCATCCTGGTAGACGAAAACGATAAACCCATTGGTGCAGCTTCTAAGGCCGACTGCCACCGAGTGGATCCCAAATCGGGCGATGTGCGGTTGCATCGCGCATTTAGCGTGTTTCTCTTCAATGCCAAAGGGGAGATGCTGGTTCAAAAGCGGTCATCTCATAAGGTAAATCAGAGAGAAATTTCCTTTTTACACAGTTCTCAGGAAACTTCACGTTGCAGATTACCTTTCCGAATACCTACACGAACGCCTGCTGCAGTCATCCGCTCCACGAAATCGAGCAGGAGCGCGAAGAGAGCAATGCACTTGGCATCCGATTGGCCGCCCAACGTCGCCTGAACTACGAACTGGGCATACCCAATGAGGAGCTCCAGCCGGAGGACTTTCGGTACCTCACACGCATCCACTACGCAGACACGGGAGACGGCGTTTGGGGCGAGCACGAGATCGACTACATCCTGTTCCTGCAGAAGGACGTTACGCTGCAGCCGAACAGCAATGAGGTTAGCGAGGTGCGATACCTGCGGCGAGACAAGATCGACGAAGCAGTGGCCAAGTTCGGCGCTCCCTTGACCCCATGGTTCTCCCTGATACTGCAGCACCGTTTGAAGCTGTGGTGGGACAATTTGCATAGGCTGGAACAGTTTGAGGACCTGAAAAATATTCAGCGTTTTTAAGTGTGCTAACGAACCAAAAATACACAATTTACGGTGACTCAAAGCGGTCCATTGTTCGTTTGGGTTTTAAATTCGCTTTATTCAAATGGAAAATAGTGTGTGCGCTGTGTGCGGACATGGGCACAAAGCGGATCGATGCAACTCCGTGGGTCGGAGTCGGATCAGTTCAGTACAACGCTTTTGTATATGTAAATATAACAAAATATAATATGTATAGGCGCTCGATATTCAAGTATGTATGTTTCATAGCCTAACTAATGTGTTTGTTGGTATGTTAAATATCATATAAATATTTAGCTCTTAAAATGATCACATTACGTTTCCCATAATCATCATCATCATCGTCAACTCGTCACGTAGAACAACAAGAATAAATATGTACAAAAACATGACTACAGGCTAACAAGGGACACAACTAAAAATAATAAGTCTACAGTCTAAATACAGAAGAATCAAACAAAAGACGAGCTGCAGCACTTAACATCTAAACCTAGCGATTTCGAAGCGCGCGCTTCGAGGCGTGAAACGCCGAACCAGTGCGAATCCGGCACCACCTTGGCACCGTTTCGTGGGGAGGGGTGTCCGGGGGCAATTGCTCGGGAAATTCCCAACAACTTAAAGCTAGACCTTGCAATTCTCGATCGATAATTTGCACCTTTACGGGCTAATATAGGTGTATACGTATACGTACTTTTCGCATGCTATGTGGGGGTCGTATAAATGGGTGTATATGTGTGTTTAGGGATCTCAGGATGAGCGCTTCATCCCGAATTCGATTAGTGGTTAAGGCACATGGGTGTGTGAGTCTATCGTTAATCTCAGGCTCGTTCAATCTATAGTGTTACGTGTATAAAGCTGCTGGTTGGCACACTTTTTCGTTCAGTTTCAGGGCACCAGTTTCCTCAGGACAGCCCGAAGAGCTTCAAGGCATTAAAGGCGGTGGCCAGGGCCACTTCCTCGGGAGTTTTCTTCATGAAAGCGGCTATCATCTCCACGATGGCGGGCAGACTGCAGGGCTCGTTGCGTTGGAAGGTACAATATCTACAAATTACACAGTTAGTGGAAGGTCCCACACATTCGATCTAATCAAACTCGCCTGTGTAAGTACAACAATGATCTTTCGGTGATGCCAGTCTTAACATGCTGAGGCAACTTGGAAGCCCTTGTATTTGGGTACATGAACGGAGCATCCGTTTCCACCAGCAGTCTGTCCAGCGGCAAGGTTCCATCCTCCAGTAGCCGACGCACGCCCGTATCCGATTTATCCTTGCACAGGTAGCCCGTCAGGCTGATGTAGAACCTGCGCTCCAGATACTTGAGTGCCTCCTCGGCGGTGCCCATGAAACCTCTGACGATCACAGGCGGTAGATTCTCGAATCTGCAACATAAACGTGTTGTAGACCGAACAAAGGAAAAATATATATTATACTTGTCGAGTATTTCGAGTAAGTCGTTCTGAGCCGACCGCTCGTGAATCAGCAGAGGTTTGTTCAGCCGGATGGCCAGGTGCAGCTGCTTGGCAAATATCTGCTTCTGGGCGTCCGGTTCGGAGAAGTCCCTCTGGTAGTCCAGGCCGCAGGGACCAACCGCCACGCACTCCTGGGCCTGGGCAATGTGCTCCAGGTCGAACCATGTGGCCGGCTCCTCCACGATGGACTTGGAGTCGTGCGGATGGATGCCAGCAGTCGAGTAGATGATGTCGGGATAGATGCGCGAGAGGCGCAGCGCTTCCTTGCTTGATTTGACTGAAGTGCCGTGAACCATGAGTTTTTGAACACCTAAAAAGACAAGAGTGGAGAAAGTTAAGCAAGTGCATCTTGCATCACTGTGTCGCATAGCAACCGTAAGCTTGAACTTTCATCGCTCGCAGCAGCATCTTCCAAAACAAAGAAACTCGATTTGTGGAGACATCGCAAGAGTAATATTTGTTTCCTCTTGTTCAGGAATTAATAAAGCTCATTTCTGACTAAAGTTTTGGTAAATAATTTTTAAGAACTATTATTTTAAAAGAAGAGTAATTAATTCATATTTGGGGTTTAATAATATATATTTTTTTCTTTTAATAATGGAATATACACCTTTGTACTTTTTAAGATCCTTGCCCTTTCATCGATTTTACTAATTTTATTTAGGAAACTGACCCTTATTATTATTATGTTTGAGCTACAGAAGTTCGACTGTATAAGCAGCACACTTGTTGCTCGCACTTATCGCCTGACCTTCTGGCAGTTGTCTGGGGTGTTTTCGTAGCCTCGCCCCAAAACGAAGACACTGCCCGGGTCTTATAATTAATCTGGCACAACTGAAAACACACAGTCACAGATCATAGCACGGACATACATACCTGCATCTCTGGCTCGCTGGACGACGGAATCGAGATCACGGCTATACTTTTTGTTTGTCAAATTCGCACCCACGTCGATCACAATGAGATTTTCGAAGCAGTGTTTCATGCTGTCCGCCATGTCTAAATGATCCTCTAGCAGAGGAGCTCCTGTGGCCACCACCTCGGACTTCTGTTGTGGATCCATATGCTCCGGATTTTTGGATTTCTGGACGAAAATAGCTTATGACGCAGGCGACGATGGGCTGGTGGCTAGATGCCTCTGTGTGCGTGGTTAATTAAATTATGTTTAGTGGGCGCAAGGAAACGCGACGGCTGTGATAACCGTGAGAAGTAGGTTATTCGAATTTGTTGCAATTTTGAAAGGTTGACCAATTAGGTAATTAACGGTTTAAAAGTTAAGAAATTTTAAAATAAAAATATCCCGACACAAACTACGACTGCTGGCTAGTGTTGCCAGATGAAAATTTGAATTTCCTTCTAAAAAATCTCAAAAGGGTACAATTTCCCCCTAAAAAATCCAGTTTCCCCCCTAAATTAAACAAATCAGTTAATTTCAAATATATAAAGAAAAAACAACATTTTGTGAATTTGAAAAATGGCGAGAAAAATAATACAAGTTCAGTGTTATTTCATATTAAACATATATTTTGGAAATTGAAAACCCCTGGCTAGTGTTGGACAACGCTCCGCACGTCCTATCGAAAGAGTTCTTAGACTTCGAGCGTTATTGGTGATAACGAATCGATAGACTGCGAATGCTATCGCTTTTAAATTTTAAGGCTCTAGTAAATATAACGTTTTTTTCAACTATAATAAGCGCTCTGAAAATTATTATAATTTTTCCTATTTTTAACTTATTTATAATTTGTGTACTGCAATGTTGATGCATTTTTCTTTCGACCAAATATGGGCATTTGATTTCCTTATCAAGAAAAATTGGGTACTGTAGAAGTGCCGCAAAACATTAACATTTATTATTAAAATTTCTTCGATTTTAAATGTATTTCTAAATTGAAGCAGGCTGCAGTGTGCGTCTAATCTTGTGTACCCCGATTACATACGTTTAACGCTATAGAATTCAAGTTATCTACTTTTTTTGTTTTGTCGGTGTCTTTATAGGCTTAACTTGTATTTTTTTATTTTTTAAAGACTTAATAAGGGAATTTGGTTTCCTTTTCAATAAACAGGTGGTACTTCAGAAGTGCATTTTTCTTACGACTAAATATGGGCATTTGATTTCCTTATCAAGAAACAGTGGGTACTTTAACTTCTAACTTAAAGCAGACTACAGTGTGCGCCTAAAATTGTGTACCCCATACATACATACATACTTTGAACACTCTAAAACTTTTGTTATCTACTTATTTGTTTTGTTGGTGTCTTTATAGACTTATCGCTTTTACTTTGATTGTTTTTTTTAAGACTAAACAAGGGACTTCCTTATCAATAAACAGGTGGTACTTCAGAAGTGATCTATAAATGGTTTGTTGGTAACTAGTATGTTCTGTAATGTTGATGCAATATGATTATTTATTTTGAAAATAATAAATATGGGCAATTGATTTATTAATTGGGAAACAGTAGGTACTTTAAAAAAGCTCTAGCGGATTTATGTACATCTGAAAATTCCCCAGAGTTTGGAAAAAATGTAGCTGTTACTTTTCATTTATCTTAGGACTAAATATGGGCATTTCATTTCCTTATCTGAAAACAGTGGGTACTTTAAAAGTGCTTTCCAACTGGCTTGATAGTAAACTTCCACAAAGATTTGGATGTAAAATTTGATGTTCAACGCTCTATAAATTTGTATACTCTTTATTTGCTTCGCATATTTCTTTAAAAATTTGGTAGACATAACATTGATTGTTTATTTATTTTTGTTTGTTTGTGAACAGTAATTATTCATGTATATATGCAGTTGATTTCGAGAAGCACCGGTTTCGTTAGAAGGGCTCTCCAACTGGCTTGATAGTAAGCTCATGTATCTGAACATTCGGAGGAGTTTGGATGCAATAAGTCACTGCGTCGGCCACATCCTCAGATCGAAGCATGGGCATGCCACCGCTCAAATCAATGGAAGACGTATTGAATATTTCGGTGTTAACAACACCGGGGCTGATGCTCTGTAATACAAATTAATTGGATTACTTACACTTAGTAAGCAATAGATTGTCATATACTAACCGTAATTTTAGTCTGGGTACCGTTCTTGATAAACTCCTGGCGCAGGATTTCGGTTAAGGCGGTTATTGCGTGCTTTGAGGGAGAATACATATTCAAGCCCTCCATCATGGGCACTTTGTGGCCAACAACACTGTTGATGATTACCACGTGACCATCGTTCACCTTGCGGCGCAGCAGCGATCGGAACATCTGCCGAGTGCACCAGGTGACACCCAGCACATTGGTGTCCAGAATGGCCCTTAAGTCATCTGAGTTGTCCTCATCCATAACTCGAATGGGTCGAATTATTCCAGCATTATTAACCAGCACATCGGCGCCACCGAGCTCTTGATCGATCCAAGCGAAGGCCTCTTTAACCTGTTGCTCTTTGCTGACATCACAGCAACGGCCGTGAAAATGTGCTGCCTGGTCGGCGGGCAGTGATGATTTAAGTTCTTTGAGGCGCTCCTCCCTTCTGGCCAATCCCACGACGACCATTCCCTTGGCCACCAGATCCCGGCAGCAGGCTTCTCCGATTCCAGAGCTGGCGCCGGTGACGAC
Source organism: Drosophila nikananu (assembly GCA_008042635.1). Classification (NCBI taxonomy): domain Eukaryota; kingdom Metazoa; phylum Arthropoda; class Insecta; order Diptera; family Drosophilidae; genus Drosophila; species Drosophila nikananu. The sequence continues at coordinate 1,543 of VNJV01004049.1, read as the reverse complement.
GGCTACACGATTTCTCCAGCGATTCATGGTACGACTGAGTTTGAGTCAAGCTAGTTGAACAATGATCTCACTTGAAAGTGATTGATGGAGGTCAGTTTCTTTGTTAAGACCGATAATGATAACAGCGAATCGAAAAATTGATAACGTTTTGGCGCAGATTTTGAATAAACAAAATTAAACAAGTGTTTTCATTGGCTTTTGGTGGATATTAATATTAATTCCGAGGTTTGACTGTGTCTCTAACCTTTGTTCAATAATATAACATTGTGCTTACTAAATAACTGCGAAGTTAGTTTTAAATCGATTTGTCAACTCGATCTACCATACGCATTTAAATGGCATATCGATATAACATTTGTTGTAAAATATTTTATAAATATGGAAAGAGTTTTAATATAAATTTCGTCCTTTTCTGTCCGTAATGATATTCGAAGGTTTTTAACTTTTATCCGTTTCGATCGTCTTCCTTTCCGATACATCCTCACTTATCGATATCGACTATTCATAACCAAGGCGCGCATTTAAAAAAAACTACTTTAGTTTAGTTATTATTTATTTTATTTATTTATTATTTCTGCTAACATGCATGTATCTTTGGTGTTAGTTGTATGTATACATAAACACATATATTTACATATATAATATTGTGTTGCCATTAATGTCATGCTTCTGCTTTGTAACTGGTTAACGCGCGATCAGTTTTATATTTTTATTTTCCATAACTGGTAAATAACGAACATAATGCACATGTATTTATGTGTGTATGGGTATGCTCTACGTTTTAAAACTTTAAAACCTAAAGTTCAATTTGGTTTTTTGATAAATATTACTTTTGTTTTAATCCTGCTTCTCCTCCGATCGGCTCGTAGCTTTCTGGTTCTTCTTTAAGTGGAATAGAAAGCGGGAAAGGTCATTTCTATTTCATGCCGTTACGTACTTGCAGCATATAATATGTATTTCGTATAAATGTAATCTCTTGTTTACTAGACGTTGTTGTTGTTGTTCGATACTGCTGGCATATGAGTCGTTAAGCCTATATAAATATATGTATGTATATTTGAAATATATTATTGATATTTCTCATTGTAGATTCTTGCCTTGCATTAAGCGCTGGAGTTTTGAACGGCCCGCGTGTGTCTTTGTCGTGGTTCGTTCGCGTCTAACTTGTTCGACTCCTGGAATGGGCTTTAAGCGACCCGAAGTCTAAATGGAGACTAGGGAGTACGAGTTACGGTTAAACTAAATCGTTGATTGACATCGAAGCGTGCCAAAACTCTACGGATCAGCGCCTAATGCCATCGAAGTATATAAAGATATATAACGTCCGATTTATACTTGATATATTATGTATACATATAAATATTTACTTGTTCGTTACTTGACATTTATAAAATTTTGGCTAACAATAAAATTGCATAGTTAATCTTGACGTTTAGTTTCATAGTTTTACCATTGGTTTATCATATCCTTCATATCCCTCGACTCCTTCTGCTCCTCGTTAAAATTTTATTTTATAGTTTAAAGTTCATTGGTGTTGTTTAGT
>VNJV01004044.1:0-15686 GCA_008042635.1 Drosophila nikananu | reverse complement strand
CTGGCACGGACGCAGTCTCTCCGGGCATCGGCTATCGCCCGGTTCCACCAGAACAACGGCTCGTGATGGCGACTGTGGGGTCTCCTGACCTGCATGCAGCTGTTACACACCGCCTGGAGCTGCCTCGTGGCTTCCTCTGCTATCTGCGCTGCGCCCCAGCTACCTCCGGGCTCTCCATACCAGTTGCAAACAGCTGGACATCCAATGTGTCCGCCTTGTAGCTCATCGCCTGTCGCGGTTGGGACCGTGTAGCCACCGGCAAGCGGGTGGCCAAGGTCGTAAAAATGGCGGCGTGATCGCTGGCTGTGTAGACCTCACTGCTTCCCATAAGCACTGCGAGGCTTTTGAGCCACTCACGAATGTGAGGTCAACCACAAATCCGGCACCGGCCCGGGAGAACGTGTGTTGCGTCACGTCACGTCACACTCCCTCGTTGTCTGCGACAGCAGGTCTTGTGCCGCCGCGCAGTGGTTCAAGTTTAATTGGACCACCTTCATGCCTGTGCTGTGGGAGCCACTCCGTCCGACGCCATCAGTGGGCAGCTGCGGCTGCTAGCCTGGTGGTTAACCTCCTTCATGTTCTTGCTGACGCACCTAAAGCACCTTACAGGATTGGTGCACATTGCAATTTTGTGCCCGGCTTGTCCGCACTTAAAGCAGGACTTGCTTCTGTCCACCGAACTCGTGCACCTGCTGGCGATGTGGCCCACCTCCAAGTATTTGAAGCACTTCGGGCGGGAATCCACTTCCTTGATCGGGCACTTGCACCACCTGATCCTCACCTTGCCCAGCTACGTCAGCACGTTCGCCTTGCTGGTCGGCACCGAGATCGTCGCAGTCTGCGTTTTGAAGCCACCGGCTCTGAAGCTCCTGACTACCACCTAGTTAATCGGGAGTCATGATTGCTCAGAGAGCGCTTTCGCGAGTTCCTCTCCGGAGGCTAGCTCGTCCAAGTCGCGCACCACGAATAGCGACTAAGGTGCGGCTGCACGAATGGAGATCCTGTCCCCCAACACACTGCCGATATCTTCCATGAGCTTCTCGGCATAATGGTCTACGCCTGATAACTCCAACAGGAGGTCCCCTTTTGCTGTCCTTCTGGTCATGGAGACCTTTTCTGCTATCGCCTTAATCCCGGCGTCCAGGGAGCGAGTCACCAGGCACAGTATCTCTCCGTAGGAAGATTCCGTCGAGCGGCTGAGGATCAACGCATCTTTTCTCTTTCGCCGGCGTCGAACTGGCTGCTGTCTCCGATCTGGGCCCGACCGAGACGATGGCACGTTAATGACATCTCTGGGTTTTTTTTCCCAGTCGCGGCGCGCTGAGTCCCGGCTGCCAACCGTTCATTGCGCCCGCCTGCACCGGTCACTGCTGCGTAGCTCGGCTTCGTGGGTTTGGCGTGGGGCATGGGAAACGTTTGGCAACTCATCCCCGACGAGGTGCCCTTCAGGGGACTCCTCGGGGTCACTTGACAGCCCCGTTCCGTAGTCTCCGTGACATAGGGGTCAGCGTGCCAATTCGCCTGCTGCTGTACTGCTGTACTGGGACTGAAGTGTGCCCAAACCTGCGCGTGGCTATGGTGTCAGACTCCAATTGGGCTGAGGTAAGGGAACCCCTCTATAGCTCAGACCATGCTGGAAACATGCCCTATATACTGTTTCATCAAAATTGCGTACAATGGATTGTCCATAAACCCTTCAAAAACTGTCTTAGTCCCATTTACCGGGAAAAGTTCTCTTTCACTAACTAGATCAAAAAGGAGCCCAGCTCTAATTGCTACCTCTAATTACTACCTACCAAACAAGACCATTCCTAAATGGAAACATCATTGAGTCACACTTGACTCCAAGCTCAACTGGAATGTATACCTGGAAAAGACCATAAACAAAGCCACTCGACTTTGCCTGCAACAGGATTTACGGTAGAACATGCGCCCTAAGTCACAAAATGATCTTCTGGTCTTTCAACCCTGTGGTAAAACCGATCTTAACCTATACATCTCATGCTTGTAGGACGAAATCTACCCAGAAGACAGCTGCGGCTGCACTTAACAAATTACAACGACTGGTCTGCATAGGCATTACTTGAGCCATTCGGACATGTCCCACTGCAGCACTGGGAGTCATAACTGGCTACCTCATTTACCAATTACCCTGAAAAATGAGGCCTGCCTGAGGGCAAAGCATCAACAACATACTGGGCATAACTGTACATCTTAGGGCGTAATACATCTTAGGGCGTAACTGACGAACAGATGCCAAAACTTGTTTTCCACAGAAACTTCTCTGTAGTCTTGTACACTTGGAATGAATGGAAAACAAAATCAATATCTCTGCCCAGTGGATCACAAACATGGTACACGGATGGGTCGAAACTGGAAAAAGGTGACACCGGGGATGGTATTTTTGAACCAAGGTTCAACAAATCCATAGGCATGGGAAAGTCCCTAGCCATTTTCCAAGCAGAGATACACGCCATAGAAATCTGTGCTCATGAATGCCTTCGCATTAAAATGCTAGGTGCACGGATTCGCATCTTCACTGACAGTCAGGCAGCGCTCATAGTGCTGAGTTCCTTTACGATCTCATCCGGACTTGTAGAGAACTGTTTCCAGCAGCTGAATGCCCTTGCCTCCGAAAACACCCTAACGGTAGGCTAGCTGCCAGGGCATGTAGGCCATATAGGAAATGAGGTGGCAGACTCCCTAGCTAAACGCCGGGCGATGAGTAATCGGCCCTGAGCCGTTCTGTGGAGTATCAAAAGGACACAAAAGGAAATGGGAGGAAGCGGAGATTGACCGACAGTCCAGGGCTGAGACAAGCCAAACAATTTCTCGTCCCCCAGATGACGCGATCAAAACGCATCATCAACCTAACAAAGAGCGAAATTTACACTTTGACAGGCTACCTAACGGGTCACTATAACCTTAGGTATTACCGTAAGAAATAAACTTTCAGAAATCGACACCTGCAGATTCTGTGAGTTCGAGCAAGAAACATCAGAACATATTCTAAGTGAATGCCCCTCGCTTATTAGACGTCGACTTGAACATCTAGGAGGTGAACCTATTCCGCTCTACAGGATTTGGGAACAAATAGACTCTATCAAAAAGCTCTGTTTTATTAGAAGCCTCAGTAAATTTTAATGATTAAAGTTTAATTTCAAGTAGTCATAGTTTATTAATTTAATTTCTTACGATATTCAATTCAGGATTAACTTATAGCACAGGGCAGAATTTTACTAATTTCTTTAGGCTTTTTTACTTCCATGACAAAAACACTCACGCATAATGTCAATGTACTTTTTCACATTGAGTAAAAGAAACGTTACATTACATAAATATAAAAAAATTGTTGCACAACTTATGATGCACTAAGGTCAGTACATTCAAGTGGCCCTTATGACCTTATGAAAATATAGGAAAGCAAACCGAGAAAGTGACTACTGACGTGCTGTCAGATTGTTCGCCTGTATGTGTACTAAGTGGGCTAGTATTCAAGTTTTTAGTTTGGGAAGGCTATTTACATTTGATGTTATTATGTACAAATTATTATTATTATTATTATTATTATTGAGAAATTAACACGTAATTAAAATTACGTGAAATTTGGAGTAGCTATAGCATCTGAAGGCCTTAAGCTAGTTGTATACATTTTTTGGTGTTATGTATGTACAAGTGGAGTTCTTAGTTTAATATTGATTACTATGTAATAATTTGTTTAAATCTAAGTTATTTAAATTATTTTTAGCATTAGCAGCAAAAGTTCATATAAAATCAGAGAAGGCCTACGCAAGAAGACAAGAAGCAGGTTGCGAATAGCGCAAGGCCTCCTGTGGAGGTTAGCTGCGAAGAGCGACTTGTCGTGAAAAAGCAGTCCCGGACAACAGCGGGTACCACACCATTGTAGTACCGACAAGGCGCTTGTCTGACCGTCTTTAACACACGTGTTCCTACCCACATCCTATCCCCAACATCTCCCAAGGACAGTAGTGACGTGTTGAGGCAAGGGAACCACCTCACTCCCCTAAGCCAGGGTGTCATGCGTTAGTCAGGGGTAACCGAATGCATTTGGAGGGAGCCACACCGATACCTGTCGCTATCCTTAGCGAGCCCTATAGGACGAGGGAAGGAGCGGAGTGGGCCAAGGACCGCACTGGCAAGGCGGACCTATGGCTTTGCGGCGACAGCCAACGGCGGATGTCCAGCATCCGGGCAGCCGATGGCTTCGTGAGGGCAAAGGTAGATGGCTACTGGCTCTATAGCTGCTACCTGGCGCCAAGCCTTCCGCTGGACGCGTTATGCCGGATCCTGGACGAACTGAGCTGCGATCTTCGTGGGAGATCCAATATAGTAGTCGGAGGCGACTTCAATGCTTGGGCGCAGGAGTGGGGATCCACCGCAACAAATGCCAGGGGACGGGCTGTCCCGGAGGCGCTCGCCTCGACGGACCTCGTGCTACTCAACGACGGAGCAAGGCACACTTTTGTCCGAGCTGGAGCGGGCTCGTTCATAGACCTGACGTTCATGAGTTCTGCAATCGCCCAAAATGCCATATGGGGAGTTGGAGGAGCATACACAGGAAGCGACCATGAGGCGATCCTGTGCTCAGTCGTCGAGCCTGCAAGAGATGCGCGATCACTACCGCAACCCGCCAAGGCGTACAAGCCGGAAACGTTGTGCACCCAGGCGTTCACCAGTGCGCTGGAGGGCATGGCAGTCGTAGCAGCGGACGGAGCCAACGAAATGGCAAACCTGATGGCCGCGGACCTGGAGCGTGCTTGCGACCAGAGCATGCGGCGGAGGGGGGCGTGTCGGAGGAACCAGAGGCCAATGTACTGGTGGAGCGTCGAGATAGCGGTCCACATGCCTACACGCTCGAGTGCAGTGTGGCCTACAAAGTGGCAAGAAAGGCTCATAAGGGATGCGAAGAGGGAATGTTTCCTGCGTCTTTGCGACGAAGCGGAGAACGACCCTTGGGGAGGAGCCTACAGGCTGGTTGTAAAAGGCTTGAAAGCGGGCAGCATAGCCCCGTCGGACCCGGAAGCCCTCGATGGCATAGTACAGGCACTATTCCCGAAAGGGACACCTGTGACCATGCCGCCGAACGTAGAGCGACACCCCAACGACGCTGGAGAGATTTCGGAGGCGGAGGTGATCCGGACGGGGAGGAGCGTACGCCCCAAAAAGGCACCAGGACCGGACGCAGTGCCCAACAGGGCCCTAAAACTGTCTATCGCGCTGCACCCCAAGGAGTACGCCACTATGTACTCCAAGTGCCTCTCGGAGGGAACGTTCCCGGAAAGGTGGAAGAGGCAGAAGCTCCTGCTTCTCGCCAAGCCAGGCAAGCCGCCAGGGGAGCCATCCTCCTATAGGCCTATCTGCCTCACAGACACCACTGGCAAGGTGTTTGAGAAGCTGCTAGTGGCTAGGCTAAATGCCGCCATCGAGGAGGCCGGGGGTCTCTCCCCGAGCCAGTACGGCTTCAGGAAGGGAAGGTCGACGTTGGACGCCATCGAGACGGTGAAGGCGATAGCTGAAGAGGCGATAGCCGGCAAGAGGTGGAAAGGCGGTTCCAAGAGCTACTGTCTAGTGGTAACACTAGACATAAGGAACGCTTTTAACTCCGCCGACTGGAACCGGACGCTCGAGTGTCTCGCCGCCCTGATAATCCCGGGGTACCTGCTGCAGACCGTGAGGAGCTTCTTCAGCGAGAGGGTGCTCACGGTGGACACGGACATGGGTTCCAGGGTATACGAAGTCTCCGCCGGAGTCCCGCAGGGCTCCGTGCTGGGACCCCTACTCTGGAATACCATGTACGACGGTGTTCTGCGACTTCCAATGCCCAGCGACACCACCGTCGTGGGCTTCGCAGACGACATCGCCGTGGGCGAACACAGCGACCAGAGCCATCGAAACGTGGCTCTCGAGCGCTGGCCTGGAGCTAGCGGCTCAAAAGACGGATGCTGTCTTGATTTCCAGCCGGAAAGCGGTGGAAACAGCCGAGGTGAGCCTCGGTGGAGTCGCGATAAAGTCGCAGAGGGCGATAAAATACCTCGGGGTTCTGATTGATACTCGGCTCTCATTTAAGGAGCACCTCGAGTACGCCCACAAGAAGGCCAGTGGGACGGTGGGAGCCCTCTCCCGCATGCTGCTGAACACCAGAGGGCCCAAGCACACAACCAGGAAGCTGATGGCAAGCGTGGTCACCTCCCAAATGCTGTACGCGGCGCCTGTTTGGGCCGAGGCGGTCGGGACAAAGTCCTACATGCGAGGGGTAGAGTCAGCCTACAGGCTCTGCGCCATACGGGTGGCATGCGCTTTCCGCACTATTTCGGATGACGCCGTGCTGGTGATAGCTGGCCTAGTGCCACTGAAAGAGCTGGTCCGGGAGAAGGCAGACCTTCCAAGGCGGAGCTCAAGACCGACGCCAGAAGGAGGAGTTATGCCAGCTGGCAGGCCAGGTGGGACGCCTCGTGCAAAGGCCGTTGGACGCGCAGGCTGATCCACAGCATTGACGCCTGGATGGAGAGGAAGCATGGGCAGGTGGATTTCTACCTGACCCAAGTGCTGAGTGGGCACGGATGTTTCAGGAGCTACCTCAAGAGGTTCGGTCACGAAGAGGAGGATGGCTGCCCGGAGTGCGGATCCGGGGTAAAAGAGGATGAAAAGCACGCCGTCTTTGAGTGTCGCCGATTCGACGAGGAGAGGATCGCGCTGGAGGAGGTAGCAGGGTCGGCGATCAGAGAGGACACGTTGGTCCCGCTGATGTTGGCGGACACAAGGACGTGGGAGGCGGCGGCCGAGTTTTCAGCAAAGCTGATGAAGTCGCTGAGGTCTCTGGAGAGGATGAGGAAGGAGAGGGCGGGCTGAGCGGCCTTCCATTGTGCGAAGCCGTACCGCACGATGCGGGCCCTCGTCCCGCCACGCTGCCGAGTGGCCTTATACCTAATTGTAGTACAGTGTAGGAAATTAATAATAAAAAATGAATATAAAAAAAAAAAAACACCGATACCTGGCCGCCTCGGTGAGTATACCTGGCCACAGCGTGTTAATGGGGGCTATGACACGCTGGTATCACCTTCCCGTACACTCGTAGGACCAACTTATGGCTAAAAAAAATGTTTAAAATTTAAACATGCGGGACTAACCGCATCAAGACTTGCAGAGCGGATAGAGGAGGCGGCTCTGGACGAGGGTGGTAAACAGTCGCGCAGGGGCTTGGCACCTCAGAGCGCATCGAAAGGTGTAGAGACTTTGGGTGCAGTGCCCGGCACTGCCGGTGGCTGTTGCTCGCCTGCAGGAGAGACGTCGCAACACCCTCTTCCGTAAGGTCGAGTCAGCAACTTAAAGAGCAGCCTGTTCCAGCGACAGGTCAGCCCGGGGAAGCCGAAGATCCTCTGAGGCAAGGCCTTAGTACAGTAAGTACTACCTCCGGTACCTCGGGCGTAGCTTGAAGCCGGCGGCCAGAACTCCCCAAGACTGTGTCAAAGAAGACAAAAACCAAGAACACCACAGCACTGGCTCGAGAACCTCGCAGGTCTCTAAGCGTCCGAAGGCGGCCTCGTACGCCAGTGTAACTAAGGGCACGAACGTTGCTATACTGGCGGGGGACTACCCGAGGATGCTCCTGATAAGGGATGAGCTGTCAACGGTGGAGCAGGCCCTCGCCGAGGAGATAAGGAAGGGCTGGACCGGGGCTCTTAACTTCAACGGCATCCAATTCCGTGACGATCTGGTCCTAGTGGACTGCATAGACGGAGATGCCAATAAGTGGTTGAAGCTGACGGTTCCCAGGATGAGCACCAAGGTGGGTGTGAAGCTCCGCACCTGCCTGCAGGATGACTTGCCGGTGATGAACATCGTCACAGGGGGTCCCCAGCGTGGCACAGATCAACCTGCATCACGCGAAGGCAGCCTCGGCTGTCATCGGCAGGTTGGTCTCCAGGTCTGACCTGGGGTTGGTGCTCATTCAGGAGCCTTGAGTCGTCAGAGGAAGGATCTGCGGCCTAAGTACAGTGAGTATGCAAACTATTGCAAGCGTCAGGGAGGCATCACCGAGTGCTTGAATCTTGGTGCGAAAGGACATTTCTTTGTCTTTCTTTGTCTCTATAAATTTCTTAACAGAGATCTAGTAGCGGCGAAGACCACTTGCGAGCACGGGAGTATTGTGGTGGCGTCAGCATATTTCCCAAGAGACGTGACGGATGCCCGCCACCAGAGGTCCAAGATCTGGTGGAACATTGCAGCAGCAAAGGCTACCCCTACTGCTAGGGTGTGACGCCAAGGCGCACAGAGTTGCATGGGGCAGCACGGACAACAAAAGTAGAGGTGAGATTACATTGTGATTACACTGTGTGTCATTTTTGAAGCCAAGGAAATATAACCAATGTACACTATGTTCCCGTGATAGTACACAAAAAAAGAAGACATACGTGTCTTTGCGTTTTTCACCTACACGTGCAACTTTTTTTTTTATCGTATCGACAAGTTTTTCGCTAAACTTCGATTTTTCCGAAAAAAGTATCATTTTATCAAGACACGTATATCTTCTTTTTTTGTGTACTATCACGGGAACATAGTGTACATTGTTTTTTTTTTTTTTGTGTTGCACTGTGTTATCTTATATCTAGGGATCTTACTTACTTCAATGTGGGGACTGAACCCACATTCATTACTTAAACCAGGGCTGAAGCAACGGACATTACTTTCGGCAATGAGGGGGGCTGAGGGGGTTGATACGCAACTGGAAGGTCTTAGAATCGTCAATGTCGGATCACATTATTATCCAGTTCAACATTCAGAGCAGCAAAGTTATCAATCCTTTTTGGGATTAAATCTGAGCAGACTAAATCAGAATACGAGAGTATCGTCTCCAGAGGATCTTGAGTAACTCTAACAACAGACAATCTTGGATGCATATCATGCAAGCTGTCCCGAAAAATCTATAGAGACCAGCAGGGACAATCCCTGGTGAAATAGGAAACTAGGGCTACTTCGTGCTGAAGTCAGAAAGCTTTTTAACACAGCTAAAAATAACAGCGCCAATTGACCAACACCAAGAAGCTGACAAAATATAGCAAAGAAATCCGTTATAGTAAGCGTGCTCATTTTCGGAAATTCTGTTAAACCATTGATCAAGCCGCCCCAGCGTCTAGAGTGTTTAAGACATTCTCAAATGGCAAAGTACTTTCTGAACTTTGTCTGAAAAGCGCAGATGGGTCATTCACCGAGAAGAAAAAGCTTAACTTCTCCTGCAAACTCACTTCACACAATTGACAGTCTACAGCGCTCTGTAAAGGCCAAAGGGGTAGCTCTTTATGCCTTTGTGGACATAGAGCTCATGATGTTGTGGTAAGAGCACTCTGTAGAAGGGGAGTTGAGACAGGTATCACGACCTGGCTGGGCAAACCCCTTGATAGCAGAATAGAGGAAGTCACTGTCAACAGTGTGACATTGGAGCTCAAACCACCAGAGGCTATCCGCAGGATGGTGTCTTATCACCATTACTCTGGAGCCTCGTGGTGGACGAGCTACTAGTTAAACTTACAACAAATGTCAAGGCTATGCAGATGACATCACTCTAATCTGTAAAGGTAATTTTGAGAGAACATTGAGCGATAGGATCACACTGGGCCTAAGACTAAGCTTAGACTGGTGCAGAGACGTGCGGCTGAATATCAAGCGAAAACCACAGTGGTCGCTTTAAACAATCGCTACAAGCTGAAATCCATTCGGCCCATAGCCATTGAGGGCACAGAAATACCGAGCTACTGGGAGTCATCCTAGATAAGCGATTACTGTGAAGATAACATGTGAAAAATGCTGTTCGCAATGCCACTATGGCTCTAATTAGCTGTAGGTTTCTTGTTGGGAAAAATTTGGGAGTACCTCCAAAGATCCTACTGTGGATGTATCTTGCTATGGTGAGGCCATAGTCTGCTGCGGGGCTGCGGTTTGGGGTAACCGCTCCAGAGACTTGCCTCCATGTGCATTTCGGGCGCTATGCGCACTTGCCCTGACTGCAACTGACCTGTTATTAGAATATCCGCAGGATGTTCAACTGGCCAAGTTCAGCTTTGATAAGCTCTTTTATACGGAGCTTAGCAACAAGTCGGAGTGGACCAACATGTCTACCACCTATGATGTGAAACCACCTGCTATCAGGTGGTACACTGACGGCTCCCTAACAGAGGATGGTGCGGGTGCGGGTGTCTGCGAACACCGACACCAGGTGTCACGAACCTCTAGAGAAATTCGCCAGTATATTTTAAGCGGAGGAGTCATCAGCCAGAGCAGTCGTGTGGATCTCATGACTGCCTGCGATGACTTCTGGCAGTCTTCGAAGGGGGCAAGGCAGAATAAACGTCTGATAGGTAGCTACAATAGCAAGAGGACCAATGACTGTTTGGAGTTGAGCAAAGGATCTCTCCGAATAGTCACGGGCATTGCAGACTGCGGAAGGATCTGTACAATCTCAAGTTAGGGGAGGACAGTCTTTGCAGAACTTATCTGGAAGGAGACCAGACCCTAGTGGTCACAGTGCATACACAGTGGATCGCAGCTTATTTCGTGCAGTGAGGAAGCAAAACTTAAAAAGGTCGCTGTGGCTAAACGATTAGAGATAATAAAAAAAATTAAACGCATCATTTTAAGTTCTTGTATTAAGTTAATACTATTAACATTAATACTGAACTAAAACCATCTTCTCAATTTTAAAAACAATGAAGTAATTCAACAAAAACTTATTTAAGAGCTTTTTTTATGCCGCAGCTTATTTCGTGCACTTACTTTGAATTAACTTATTATTATTAATTTGTTTTAAAAAATGTTGTGTGGCCTGTTCGCTTATTCTGAATAACTTTTAGAATATAGTGGGGAGAATAGAGTGGGGAGTTATGAAACGTGGGGAGTTATGAAACGTGGGGAGTCGTGAAACATGGCCATAGAGTTCGCTTAGTGGCTTTTCCGATCGTTTTTTTTCTTGTCAACATTTTGTTAACCCCTATGCTTAATTTGATCGAGAACTTGCACCGATATCACCCTTTTTTTATATATTCCCACACACTCTGTTTAAAATTCGTGCAAAAAGTTTTTTTTTAGGATTTTCGTGTGTGGCATTCTGATGAACAGTTGCAAGTGAATCTATAAAGTTGGTATGCAAAATAATCCTTATTCATTAAGCTTTTAACTTACAGAAAAATTTGAGAGAAAATATTTTTTTTTGTTGCTGTCGCGGTGCGATTTTTAAAAAAGTAACAAATGGGGAGAAATGAAACACATCGAGTTGGAAGATGTGAAGCCCGGCAAGTCTCAAATTTGTTGAATATATATCGTATGTGAACAATATATGAATGATATAATTTAAAAAAATATGGAAAAAAAAGGTCAATTTTAGAAGTTTAAGCATAACCTAACCTAACCTATTATTTTTCTGAGGAGTTTCACATTTTGTTCAGAACTTGTTGATACCTTAAAAACATTACAAAGTGTTATTTCTGTAATCCAAATAAAGAATTTCGATAAAAAAAAAATTTGTTTTTCGGATTTCTTAGTAGTGTTTCACAACTCCCCACGATTTTCGAAAACTGAAAAAAGCAGTGTTTCGGAAAAACGAGCTAAAGTCGCCCAAAATTTTAAATTATAGGAGAATCTTTTGACAAGGTAGTAGTTTATTGATTGCTCTAAACATTCATTAAAAAAAAATTTGAAAAAACTTAAATTTTAGAAGTTTGGGCCCTTTAACAAAGCGTGTTTCATAACTCCCCACTCTCCCCTATTTAATCGAATTTTTTTTGTTAAAGGTTCCGAGATCCACTTTTAGCAATTTCCTTAGTGCACCAATTTTTCGTTAATTTTTTGTTAAAAACTTTATTTTTCGGAAGGATAGACTAACATTTGCTAGAAATTCTTAATAATTGTTATGTCTGGGTGACTATGATATTGTTTTGTTTCCATTAGGACAGTTGTATTTGAGCTAATGCTTCAGAATGTCCGATAATCACAATGGGTCGCAGGACTAGTAGTTTGGAAATTGATCCCGTATGGCCATGTTTTCTACACTTTGCATCAAGTTAGCACTTTATATTAAAAGGAACATATTGGCCTCCATGATCCCGTGAAAAAATTTAGTTTTCCACTCCACAGGACGCCATACAGGCCACAACAAAGACACGACCCCCGCCTTGCCTGACAGTAACTTGCAGGTGCATGTTTTCTAGCAATGTATTGGATCTCCACCAATAATTTTGCATGCCATTAGGATACAATTAGTTAATCTTGGACTCGTTGGTAAAGATAAAGTCATCCCAAACAAAAATCGGCCGAATTATAGGCTTCTATGAAAATTTTAGAGGAGGTTCCTGTTTTTGTTACCTTATAAATGGCTATTTTCATGCTACTAGAGCTTTAAAGATGTAATTGTGCAACAAGGAGTGCACTAAATCAACATTCCACTTATTGTCTATTTCGTGGTCTACCTCTAAGACTAATTTCAAAGGCGATAGTTCAGGATTTTCCTATATTTTTCGGAATATAAATTTGTCTTCATATGCGTTGAAAAACGTATTCGGTGCATTTTGACCCTGATCTCCACGAACAACCTATTAAATGATGTTTTGTAGATATCTGAGACTTGAGGATACCATTTTCTTAGCTTTACGCTGATTTCTTCTGTCTTTTATTGATAGAGATCTAATTATTGTATTTTAATAGATATCCGAGATGCCATTTTACTTATTTCCCTGTAACTTGTGATTAATGTGATTAGGACAAGAAATTTACAGAATATACATAAGCTGACAATACTAAAGCCGAAATAGAAAAAAACAACGAAATTTAAGCTCAAAAATCATAATTTTTAAAATATAAACTGGCTGCATGAAATAAGCTGGCTTAAATAAAGGTCATAAATTTGTTTTTTTAATGTTACTCTTTGGCTGTAATAATTTGGAAGATAATTTTAATTAATTTTAAATGTAGGATATTTGCTGTAAAATGCTGCATTTAAATTATTTTGATATCTTTAATGGTATAGCAGCACTGATAGTTTAAACTTTAAATTATTGACTGCACAAAATAAACTGCGATCCACTGTACCCCTTTTAAATATTATTATAGACGGCCACTGAAGAATGTTGAGCAGCCGCGCTGGTGGCCGATTTAACTGCACTAGAAGTTACTTAGTCATTCTTCTGTTCGTTTTCTAGCCCGTCATACCCCGCTAAGGGGGTGCTCCTCGGGACCGGAAATCAATTACTCGAAAACTTATGGGGTCCCAGACCATCAGCTTGCTACCTTCGCTGACACTTGTTCCCGTGACCTGTAAACAAAAGGGTTATGCACTTGAATTTGCTTAAGATCCGCCTAAACCTTTTCCGAAAAAAAAATTTGTATTTTAGCCGAGCGGACTTAGCACTTCATCAAAAATTTTGGCTGCGGGAATCAACTTAAATTCTTTAAATTTAGTACGGAAACAGATGGAGCGACTTAGGTTCAGGCGCAGCAGCAGCGAAAACTTCTTAATAGCTTCATCTGAGAAGCTCTTGTTCCAATTAGGAAATTTGCCTGGCGCCGATATGAGCTTTCTGTTATATTTGCCCTAAATATTCCAAATATTCCCTATTCTCCAAATCGATCTTATTTTTCAGTCCTAGTTTAAATAGATTATAGATCTTCACCGTTTTAAGCCAGTTTATTCGCAAGGTCTCGATGGATTAGGTATTCTGCCGACCTTACCTTACCTCCTCCTTATCCCTTATTTGGAAGGAATTTTTTGTCATACCTCTTAAAAAAAAGGTATCAGATCGAATGCCAACAAAGTTAGAGAAGTCTCTCTAAACTTTCCAGGTTTGTCCCATCTTAGAATTTGGATCTTGCGTTTGGAGTCGGTTCAAAAGAACTTTTTCTTTTCGCTTTACGCGGTCTTAACTGGCATGCAACCCAGAAGTTACCCTCATACTCTAGTAGACTTCTCCTAATTAACTTGTCATCTTTAGCTAACCGTAGAACCATGCTTGGCATTACCTTTATTTATAACTTTATCCACGGTGACGTTTAAGGTGCTGACTTGTTGGGTCAGCTCAATGTTCATGTATCAAGTAGAAATAAGCTCGAAAAATGAGCAGCGATCCAAAGAATGAGCGTAAAAGCTACGTTAAACCAAGAAACGCTCGATACTCATATTTCGCAACTCGAGATACCGTCGAAGAAAATAAGTCGACAAAGAGCAAGTCGGCTCTACTGACCGTCGACACCAAGAGAGCCAGCTCTTTCTCACCCTCCCTGCTCACCCCAACTCCAGCATGATGGAGCTATCAATGTCGAACCCCACCACCGCCGGCTTAGATGGAAGAAGCTCCAACAACTAGCAGTGCTACAATTTCTGCAGTCGCAGCAAAAGTACCACCAACAATTAAACCAAGTACCAATATTACGAATTCGGTGCCAACGGCTGCCCAGCCAAATACAATGGCAACAAAAACCGTAAGCTTCGATAAACAACAAGCGGTCCCGGCTATACAGACCGGTATGGATCGCTACATCCAAATTAAGCGTAAGCTTAGTCGACTCAACACGGTTGGTAATAAACCTAAGATCAACCGTACTACCGATGGCAACGAACAAATTAGGAGTTGATTTTGATTTTTTGATTTGATTTGATTTGATTGAAGTCAAATCTTCCTAACGCTACAAGTTCAGAACTTATAAGTTAAAGCGCTAGTCACAATGAGTTACAGACAAATTTGGTGCATAAAATATTCTTAGTCTAACAATTTTAATTTCTTATAATTATTATTATTATTTATATATCTATGTATTTAATTTAACTTAAATTGCAACGAAAACCGATTCTCTATCTTAGCAGAGGAAGAGCACAACCAAGCTGAGCAGGGGCAGGAGACCCAAGAGAAACCAAAGCCCCCACCTATCTATATAAGGGAAAAAAGCTCAAACGCCCTGGTTCACAAAATTGTTGCGGTGGTCGGAAACGAAACCAAAGTTCAAACGAAGTCCGAACAACACATCCGAGCTGTGACTAATTACCTGGAGGAAGCAAAAAAGAACTTCTACACCTACCAACTGAAAAGTAGCAAGGGACTGCAAGTTGTACTAAACGGAGTAGAACCTGACGTCGCACCCTCTGAGATCCAAGAAGCCCTTAAGGGCCAAGGGGTTCTGAGCGAAAAGTGTTAGTAACATCATTAACAGAAACAAAAAGCCGCAACCACTCTTCAAGGTCCAGCTCGAACCAGACAGTAAAGAAAAACGAAGTTCAACCGATCTACAAGCTGCAGCATAGAAGGATCACCGTGAAAGAACCACACAAACGCAACGGCCCTGTACAATTCACAAACGTATTTTTCGCCAAGGCAGCCAGATCATCATTTGGGCAGCTAAATACAACCAAGGGAATCTCCTACGCCGCACAGTAGCAGTTTAGATACTTTTGCTTTACAAAAATCATACCTTTCGATTAAGTGGTCATACTATATGGTGTGATAAATAGAACATTTTATACTCGAAAATTAATAATTTTTGAGGCAGTTTTCTTAATTTTTTTCCAATTTTGAAATATACTTTTGGTTTTTATACCATGTACCGTAGGTACAAAGGTATATTAATTTCGTGCAAATGTATGTAACAGGCAGAAGGAAGCATTTCCGACCCCATAAAGTATATATATTCTT
>VNJV01004042.1:0-33996 GCA_008042635.1 Drosophila nikananu | reverse complement strand
AAATGGGGGGATATTAAGTGGGGGAAATATAATTAGATAATTATTACAAAATAATACAAATATAGAATTACTTATTTTACTAAGATATAAGGATTCACTTTAATATTGGTTGCGTATTATTAGTAACATTTATTTAATAAGCAAAAATTTTGATTTATTCACATTTTGGTTCTGTATTATTCATTACATTCAGTAGCAATCAAAACATTACCTTGTGTTTTTAAAGCTATATTTTTTTTTAAGCTGTGAAACATTATAAATTCTATTCAAAAGCTCAATCATAATGTACTTTAGTTTCGAAATTGATGCGTTAAAGATCAAGTCTTATCCCATTAAATTTACAAGAAGAGTGTTCTAAAATAAAATGAAACACTGTTTTAATATTACAAATAAATAATTTAAAACCGGGTTCAGTATTTGATTTAAATTTCCCTAATGCTATCTAGATTTTCTTATAGTTTCATATATGATATTGTTTTATATGTCTTATAGTTTTGAAGTTATAACTATAAAAAGCTGTCCAACACTGAAGATTTTATTATTAAACTCAATCATAAGAGAACGTTGCTTATAATTTGATGAGTTTGAAAACTAATTTATAAAATAAAACATTTTAAAGTTATGTATCATTTATATGGAAATTGTTCCCAAATTTTCTAGTATATATAGCACTTAGCTTCCTTGGCTAATCCGCACTCGGCAGCTCTGTTGGCCGAAAAGTTAGCGCGTTCGGCTATCGGGGGGCGTTAAATGTAGCACATAATAAGGTTCTCGGGCTGCGGAAAGCCAAAAGTAGGGACGAGCCGAGCTCTAGATGTAGTAAGAGGGTACACGGCTTGTGGGCTGGGGTTCGCTTCAATTCCGAGTCTGCCTCTTAGCGCAATGCAATAAAACAGCATAAAAATGTTGAGCATGTGGCTCTTATTTATAGTGTATGCTGCTCCCCGGCAAATGTAGTTTGTCCCCTTCAAAGGGGGGCTGGGCACCGCCCCTGTTTGCTCCACGACGACTTGGCTGTTCAAACATTTTTTTTATGTGTTTTATACAAATGCCTTGTGTCCTTTGTTTGGCCGCCGCAGAGAGCATACGGGGCGCATACGCAACATTTGAGTGGCGCCACAGCCGCAGCCTCAAAAGCAGATATCAATAAAAACAACAGCAGCAATGGCCATAATGAAGACTATCAGATGGGCATAATGCTCCGGCTTTGTGGCCCAGTGTTTGCCTTTCCATTTCGCATTTTCCGCCTTCCCTTTTTCATTCTTTCTGCTTTTCTTTTTCCTTTTTTTTTATCAATGTGTGCGGGTTTCCAGTGGCCGCCTTTAAAGCCAAATGGAGTCAGCCTGCCGCCATTAGGCGAGCAAAGGCCGACACATGCACTAAGCAAAATTAATTAACAGATCCTGCTTCTGGCCAGCGTCTTGACCCAGTGACTCCCTCGCTTGATTTGCTTTACTTAATTAATCAGCAGTCAAGTGTGGCAATGGTGCGGGATCGGATGGCCCAAGATGGCACCAATATACACTCCATATAGCAGCAGCTCGAGTTGGGTGCTGTCAACGGCAACGGAATGGCCCCACAATATTTTCCAATTAAGGCGGCCGGCAGGCTTAGCTAGCCGGGCCTTTCGTGTGCACTCGGGTGTGAAATGATCACATGCAGTAAACAAAAACAATCTCCGGCAAAACAATGGACAAAATCAATGTCATGTCTTGGTTCTGTGACATGTTGGATCCAGGAAGAGAAAGGAACTTTATACAAAGATTGCTTTAGTCTCTATATATCATCCTGTAATTCTTTTACTTAATAGCCAACCCTGTTGGAAGTGACCAGTGCATATTGGTAAAGTTCTTGTTAGTTTCGATCAGTTTAAAAATAACTAACTTGCTCTTCGAGGTATCCACACCAGATGAGCCCGGCAAATGAATTAAATATAATTCAAAACGTAGAGCTAAAACGAGGAGATGTCCTGTACTCTTGGTGAGATACGAGGAACTGGGCTATCACTGCATATCTCCTGAGACTAATCTTAAATTAACAGACTTAAAATCCTAGAGTCTTCGAAAACTTCATTAAATAAACACGGCTCGTAGTCCCAAGGCACTTTTCTTTGCTTTTCCATGTTGTTTTCGGGCTGTTGCATAATGTGCAAATATGCAACGCGCTGACAGCGTCTGTGGAATTGTGAGTTGCTCTTATTTATATAAAAATTGCAGCTGCCAACGGCTAACAGATTTATATCCCTGCAAAAAGCCGCAGAAAAAGGAAATGAAATAAAATAAAATAATAACAAAATGGACTAAAAGAGAATTACAAAAAAGAGACAAATGAAAGTCCGTAAACAAACAAACCACTTGAGGAAAAGGACAAAACAAAACAGAAAGGAAAATAAGCGCACAAGAAAAGTTATATTTTTACGGTAAATAACTTTGCCCAGAGCGGCAAAAAAATTAAACAAAAAAAAATCCAACGCGAAAAATATGAAAATAAATACGAAAAAGCCGCCGCGTTAAAGGGAACAAAGACATTGCGCATACGCCATGTGGAATTGCAGGGTGCATGGTTTCGGAAAACAAGTGAGGAATGGCAGAAGGAAAAGGGTTAGAAGGTACAGCAAGGAGGGAGAGACTCTATATTTTTTTATTTCTGGGTAAATACTTGAACAGAGTGTAAATTTATGCAAATTAAGCTGCAAGCCATGAGCAGTCAACTCTTTGTTTAATTATATATTTCCTGTCGAGCTGCGAAAATTAACATGAAAGTCGCTGTGAGGCTCCAAGTTTTCTCACAGCTTTTTCCGCTTGACCGTCTCTGGCTGGGAGGTCGTGGAAAATATCATTTACAAATTTACAAATTGAATATCATTGTGTCTCTCCTCTTGATATATAATAAACATGCGTAAATAAGCTGATTACACGCATATTTGCATTTATACAGCTCCATTTCGGCCACCTATAATCGTACCGAAATGTATTCAAATTTTTATCATATTTTAGTTCAACTTTTTCGCCTTCACTGTGACTCTGGGTGATTGCTTTTTTATTTACCCCCGCCGCGCACGAAATTTATGTTTGATTCCGGCCCAAAGGTGGGCCAAAAATGAAATTTTCGCCGCAGGTGTAATATGACTCCATTGTATGATTTAAATTCTCCTCCCCGGTAGTTGGTGCGAGGTTGGTGCAGATTGGCGTGGCCTTTAATAAGATTTCTTTGTCGTTCGCCCCAGACCTTGGGCATATTTGCATATGGCGGGGGAAACATTTGATTCGCATTTGAATAACCTCGAGGGCTTTAAAACATCTGAATTCTGAGGGAAACACAATCATGGAAATTAGTATAATCGAGTGGGCCTAGAGTTTGTTATAGGGGGATTTAAGTTGTGGGTGGCAAGAGTGGCTGATTTTGTTGTAAAATGCATCGTTGTTGAGTGGAAAATTGGACTAAAGACTTGATAATATTTATAAAATGTGTTAGGGAATATTTACTTATAATAACAAGTCTAATATATATTTTTTTTATTAACTTGACTTTAAAAATACATTTTGTGGTAACTCTTTTTGTGCAATTTACACAATTATCTTGTCAAAGGCTAAGGGCTTAGTTGAATTAACTGCTGTTTATAAACGAAAAAAGATAAATAGAATTTCCAACAAAATTAAATTTAAATATGTTTTCCCATGAATCTGTTGCCAAATCGACTTGTTTTTCCTTTTCTATTAAGTTCAAAGATTTTTTAATACAGCAGATTTAAAGGCTTAACAAATCCTAGATCAAAATAGTTTTTAAAGAGAGTTTAAATTAGAATTTTAAAAAATATCTCTTCTTTCGATATGTCGATATATACATCGATAGGAGCATTGCATTGCATCCTCCCTAGTTAAATGAGAACCGTTTTGCCTTGATTACTTTAACCACTTTAAAACCAAATCTGGTCTAAGTTCATAGCCGGCACTCGAGCACTTATTTGCATAATTTATTTGTGGGTGTGCGCTGGACACAAACGGTCAGAGACTCGGGCTTATTACCATTTATTTAGACCAAAGTCATTGTAAAAACAAATTCGATCTGGCGGCTTGAAGGACAAGGTTGAAGAAACTATGTCGGCAGACAAACATGGCTCAAAAGTTAAACGACAGCAGCAGGGCACAGACGGCTATGGACACAAACAAGAAAGGAAGCTAACTTTGGCAGACCGAAGTTTGTATACCCTTGCAACTTACAATTGGATCATTATAATTTTATCCAATTCCTTTCCTATAGCAGATATATAGTGAGAGCATATAGAAGACTATCTGCAAAGTTTCTTTCAGATGCTTATCAATAATATAAATACTTTATAGAGTCTCCTTTACTGTGTTGCAAACATCTGCCTCAATTTATAATACCCTGAAAGGGTATAAAAATATATATGTTAAAAGGAAGAAAATACAAGACAACAAAAAATGCAAAAATAAAGAAAGGGCCGAAAGTCGTGTATGGCATGCACAAAAACTTTCACTATGAACTCAGCACCAGACAAAGAAGACATTTTCCTGACGGCTTGCGGGAAATAAAAGCAGTGGGGACGGGGCAACATTTTTGGGGGAAAGGCGGCGCATGTAAATTCGCTTTAAGCTGGATTTTATTAAATTGTTTGTGTCGCTCTTAGCATTACGAGAATTTTATTTGCGTGATGATTTGCATGATCTACGAGGCCAGTTGCTGCTAAAAAGTGTTTAAGCATCTTATTTCCCCGCCATAAAGCTTTCCCGGGAGCTGTTTGTCGTCCCCAATTTTCCACACAAAATATAGTGCGTCAGTTGGCGCCACGTAGGTGGGGTCTAAACTCAAAAAGTTGCCGGCCAAAGTATGCCGCATATCCATATGTCATCCGGGCCAGGTCGCACGTTTGAGCCAAGTGCGTGATGTGCCTTGCTTCCCACTTGAAGCCAACTGGCAAAAGGTTTCTGCCGCGGCTTCAGTTTCCGTTTCGGTTTCAGTTTCAGTTTTAGTTTCAGTTTCGGTCTAGGTTTTTCATTTTCCCGTTTTTCCACTTTCCTACACACACACAGCCAGCGGGCGGGCCATAAATCTCGACCGGAGCTGCATTCGGAGGGGAAAACCCTTTTGCGGTCAGCGAGCTGATTCCGGGCTCTGATTCAAAGGCGGGCCCACCTCCGTCATGTGTCAACCGGAGTTAGTGTGTCACTACGTAGTACATATTCCGTACGCCTTGAGGGCTCATAAAGGATCCGAAAGGGTTAGCTCGTTAAATGGCAGCTGCAGTCCCAATTTGTTGGCAGTTAAGAGCAGAAGCTCAGGACGATTACACATGCTGGATGATTACCAGTTCTACACGGGGAATTAAGAGAGGTTTATACATTTTATGAAAATTTTTGAGCTTGCAAATTTATCTTAAATAATGCCTTAATATTTCATTCCAGCTTAATTTATGATCCAGATCGTCCCTCTTCCAACAATGTAGGATCTTTGTCAGAGGATGCAAACTCTTAGGCATTATGATGTCTTAACCAGCTTATTAAGGAATTCTATTGTCAATAGTCTCCTCTCTGCTCTCTATTAAAATCCCAAAATAAGCCATCTCAAATTCCTCTCGGTGTTGGCATAAATTTGCCGCATTCACATGCAAATCATTTGCCAGCTTGGCTCATAAATTAGGTGCATACGCGCCGGAGAAAGACAGGCGGGGGCAAACAAATTAGATGATTATTTGCCAAAAATTACATTAGCCACAAAATAAACAAAATAAACAACTTATGGTTAAGCCCAGGAAAATCGCCCACATCGTCTTGGCTCGTGTGTTGCGTAAATTACATAGATTTCCTGCAACTTAATTTATGTTTGCCCGGCGACAGGCAGCCAAAAACATTTACCAATGCTCCTCTGGGATCGCTGTTATTTGTGCCTCACACGAGTTGGCAAATATTGAGCCCACACACTTATCTGGCGCATAAATTTGGCAATGCTGACACATTAAGGGTCATGATTGCATTCGAGGTAAATGAAAAAGGAGCTTGGCAGGATAAGCCAAGTTTATATTTTCTTAAAGCAGCTTGTTGGGAAATCAAGCACAATTCTAGGAACAGATTAATTCTACGAATATCGAAGAGGATTGTATTGTTGAGTGTAGCATTATTGTTGTTAATCAAATACATTAAATTCTTAAGTGGTACAGAAAATTAGCCATAATATTTGCAATTATTGTATTTTATTAACAATCTCTCTCATCACAAAATATGATACAAGCTATTTAAGAAATGTATTTAACCGCATTTGTCTCCAATTTTGCTTGGGAAATGGTTAAAAGCCTTGTCCTAGTAAGCTTAACCCCGAAATTCATTACAATTTGAGATTCAGTGCTCAAATCCTTGCTTCCGAAAACGAATTTAACACATAATGACCTAATTGTAGTCTGGCATTTCCATGAAACTAATAACAGGCACTGCGGTTGTGGGAGAGCTGCAAGCTGCACATCAGGATAAATGTTGATTACATCCGAAGGGCAAGATAGTTTAACAGAAGCAACACCTACTATAAAATTCTTAATTAAACCAAAGGGAAACTTGGCAACCTTAACAAGAACAAAGATCAGAACAATGTATACTGGTTTCCCCTTGACATGACATAAGAATTTTTAAAAAGTTTAATCTTCTTTTGAAGCAACTTTATTGTTGTTAAGAAAACAAGTGACAATTGACTGCCAAGGAGGCAATTAAAGAGCACTCGTAAAATGGAAAATGCACTACAAAGTTTCAGGAGCAGGATTCCCTGTAGAAATTGTATAAATAAATCCTTGAGATTTTCGTATTATTCTGGCTTAAC
Organism: Drosophila nikananu; assembly: GCA_008042635.1. Lineage (NCBI taxonomy): Eukaryota > Metazoa > Arthropoda > Insecta > Diptera > Drosophilidae > Drosophila > Drosophila nikananu. The sequence continues at coordinate 27,174 of VNJV01004042.1, read as the reverse complement.
TCTTCGAATGGCATTTCAGGCAATGATACTTAAATGGTAACTTCCATAAAGTGCCCAGGGGTTACTTCTCGGAGACATAAATTTCGTGCAGTCCACAGATTAAAATTCGCCTCACAAAATTGAGTGTAATTTGCCGGCAAGTGAACTGTTAATTGGATAACATTATGAGATACCAGGAATGCCCATTGTGATAACCACCCACCGATATAGCCAGGTTTAATTAATTCATTTTATTGCCACCCACCTTGCCCATTAACGATCCACATCCACTCTCCGAGGCCGGAGAGATTCCGCGGACGCTTAAGGTCGTCGTGGGCTGTCGTATTTTTACATTTTTATGCCGCACAATTAAAATACAATTCATTTGAAGGCATTTCGAGGCACTTCCCCGCTTACTTATGTCATTTTGTTGGCCGAAAACAGCGGGCGCCGTGGAGTTTTTAATGGAGTCGTGTCCTCTGCTGTTTGTCCTTTGGCTTATTGCTATAACAACGTTCCGCGGCTACTTGAGTCCCGTGAATTTATTCCGCCATCCTGGCCCCGCCCCAGGACTTTAATTAGTTTGTCAGGGTTCGGGCTCTGATTTAAAAGCAATTAAACCGCTTGGCCCATTAACCGCGTGAGCACTTTTGAAGTCGCCTCGAAGAATTTAAGGTATGAATTTGCATGGGAGATTGATCTCATTTAAATTTAAACTTGTATCTTTAAAGAGGGTTTAAAGGATAAATTTATTGGAGCTCAAAAGAGAGGGTTTTTATAATTTCAATAAATACAACTCTTAAATAAACTATTAAAAGATATATGGTGATGACTGATGGTTTTCATTCTTACCGCTATTAAAATGATTTCATATTAAAATGAGTGCAAGCATTATGGTTTTATAGTGTTGATTTATATATGGCATAATATGGTTGGGTTTTTATGCTCTCGCTTGCTTTTATATAAATTTCGTTGCAAATATTCTCGAAATAGCTCGGAATAGTGAGTCATCACTTTAAACCATATTGCTAGTTTTTGCCTTTTATACAGACATCCATATATGCATTCAGAACCTTTGCTATCTTCATTTTCATTTTCCATGGCGTTTTCTTTGTACAGTGTTTTTTTTATTGTTGTTGATGAATCCGTCCTGTCGTCGGTATTTACGAAAAAAATGGAATTCATTGTGTTATGCTGAGGCAAATATTTGTAACGAACTGCATTCGAATCGAAGCTTGTTAAAAAGTGTGAGAGATGTCAAGGGTATTTCAAAAAGTCTTCTGTGCATGTTGATCAATTACTACTGTACTGAACATACTGGTAAAGATAATATTATAACTTTGCCACTAACAATTTTAAATTCACATCGAAAAATATAAATTCACTGGTACATTGTCAAGCCTGGAAAATACACTTAGATAAGAAATCAAATAAAAAACGACAAAATAAACGTTAAGATAGTTCAAAAAATGTATGCAATAATTTCTATTCTGCCTTAAATGTGTTTGATAATTCCAAGAAGTGTTTTAATTATTCATTTGGATTAATTTCTTAGAAAACTGCCCTTCTACCAATGATATCTTAGTTAAATATTAAATTTTAGGTGGAATACTATATAGGGGCTTAACTTTGTATTTGTATGTAAATATATAATGCTTTCTTTATAATATTCCTCTCTAGTGCCTAGTGCCTAATTCAACTGTCATAAATTTAAATAAATACTTTTAATTGTTTCTTTTTTCAGAGAACTCTTATGCTAATATTTTCTTTTGTGTAGAAGGACAAAGGAGGCTTGAAAAAACATTTATGTTTGTTTTTTTGTTTTCCATCTCATCTCATCTTTGCATTTTTTAAATTGCTACAAAAAGCGCCTAGGCAGAAATGTTTTCTCGTTGCAGTTAACATGCTGGGCCCAAGTTTTCCAGGCACTGAAACAACAACAGCCGTAGCAGCAGCTTCCGACAATATGTTGACACATATTTTCGTCCCCGCACCGCCGGCAGAATGCTCAGGGATCCGAGCCGATGTCGCACTGTGTTTGCAACAAACAAACATGGGGATGGTTGAGGCGGGGGCGGAACTGAGGGGGTGGATGGCTGGAGAGGGTCAACACCATTCAGCAGCAGCAGCCGCATCAGCAGCAGCAGCCGCATCAGCATCTCGGCACTTGTTAGTGGCCGTGCATTGCGGTTTATGCAGTCAACCATTGCCAGAGCTTGCTCCCGAATTGCATGCCATATTTGCCCTCCACTTTGACATATGCAAATATTTCTTTTGGCTTCGCTCTGCCTTTGCCTTTGCGTTGGCTTATGGCTTTTGCCTCGTCTTTGCATTGGGCTTTGCCTTCTGCCTTCTGCTTTCTGCCTTCTGCTGTCTGGTCTTTGTTCTTCTCGCTCCGCTGCCTGTTCTGGCGAGTATGAATTGTCTGCTCCGATTTGCAGCCTGTCTCATTTCCATCAGGGCCTTCGGAGTCAGATTCACCGCCCCCAGTTGACATGCATACTTATAGCCCACTTTAAGGTGGCGGTTAAGGCCGGCAGAATGTGGGCGGGAGAGAGAGCTCCTTTTATGGCCTGCAATAAATCGCTGGCTCATTGCCATCGCTTTATCGTGATCTCTGGAGCCGTATGGCATTATGTTTTCAACACTTACTTTTCCTATTCTAACCATTGCAAAAGAGGCCTTAATTAAGTCACCACATGTTGACTTCTATAAATTGAAATAAATGCATTTAAATAAACAGGAAATAATACAAAATGCAGTTTATCTTTTTGCATTGAAGAAAATCCCTCTACATACTTCATAAAGATAAGTATCTTAAATAGTACTTAATAAATGTTGTATTTAATTTAGGACTTGGGACTTAATTGTTCATTGATTTAAACAAAAAATTCCTTACTTAATTATAGTATAAACCGAACCATTGCCATTAAGTTGAGCTAAAGTGCTTTCACTTCAGCCACTGATGTTTTTCTCAAAGTTAACGACTATTTAAATTGCATCCTTTTTACAACTTCTGGCCAAGCTGTCATTTTATTTTAACACTTAACAAATATTATTGCCACCACTGTTATTATTTACTTTCCCTTTCCCAATGCACCCGGAAAATAAATGGCAAGAAGTGTGAACCCACGCGAGTGTCATCAATTATTAATTTCCCTCCACACACTACAGAGAATAAGGGAAAAGAAAATCTTATTATTGTTGGTTTATCCGCTCTGGAAATGAAATAGCCATTGGTCACACACTCTGCTCATTTATCATGATTTAGTTTAAAGAAGTACTGGCAGCTGCAAACCGAAATCAATTGATTTTGCTTGTCGGCAATGTTTTTTTGGTGCTTATTTTGTTGCTTTTGATTGATTTGCGCCCAGGGACCAATAAAATATTGGCTGATGGAATGTGCGGAAAGCTGCTCTAAGCTGATAAATGGTGGCACACAGCACACAAGAATCCATAAATGAAAAATAAAAATGGATTATTTGTGCGAATTAACACCAGGCAGCTACGCCTTCTTTACGACCCTCGAAGACGGCCTTAAATCATGGGAAATCGGAAACGAAACGATTGCTTTGTTATGTTTCTCACACTTTACGACCTTCGAATGCTGCTGCAAGGCGAACCAATTAGGGGAAAGTATAAACAATTTTTTGCGCATTTGTGCAACTTTACATCGTTTCGCTTTGTTAACCCTGCAAACTATGTTGCCAGTTCGTAAAGCCTTTTCATGTTAGCACCGAGCAACACGATTGCCCCCAGCGGAGAAAAGTCAAGCAGTCACAAAATGAAAATGACTGCATTTTCCGACCCCGTCCTCCATCCCATGACCTGCCTGTCCCATAAAATTTCCCGACACCCGACACAATGCACAAAAGTCGGGTAGCTGGCGGTAGAACTGTATTTGGCTTAAGCGGGCTTCGGGCCGAAAAACAGCTCGACTGCTGCGATTTTGGCCCGACTCCCCTGTTGACACAGGGACAGCGGATAATGCATTGCAAGTCTGTCGAATTGGCTTTTGTTCCTGGGCCGGCCTTGACCCTCCGGGGCGGCAGCCATTTATCTTAGCTAATTAAGGTTGCAATCGGATCTGAATTCTGTGTAAACTCAGATTCTGGAAGAGCTTGCTATAAAGCGCAGACGTTTACTTTGTACTAATTACCCCAATTACTCACAAGACGTTTTGCCAAAAACAGGGCATAAAATTAACTAGTTATACCATTTAATTACTTTTTTTTTAGACTTGGAGATAAGAATAATAATATTATTATAAAATTGTTGAATATATTTACATTTACAATAAATTCTTCTATAAAATACTGAAAAGGGTAAGGTTTAAAAGTCTCAATTTTGTCATTTTCATGTTTTATTTCCTGTTTTATGTCACACAATTGAATTTTGTAGACACTTTTCCGTGACTCGGTAGACAGAAGCTTTTATACTTTATACATCCGGCAGAATGCACACCAGATTACCTAGAAATTCGCATAAAAAAATATCTCAACTACATCCGAGTCTGCCATGCTTTTCGCCGTAAATATTTGACATACAACGGAATCCAGAAAGATGTTGATAAAGATGTATGTATGTGACAGGAGGATGCGACAATAACTCGACAAATCCTTTAACCGCACCGCATAACAGTTTGTATTCGTTTATTTCGAAAACTATGAGCTAGTTTCATCGTCGGAGAATCCTGCGAAATGACAGTCTTGTCATTTTTCGACGCCGGCCGCAGGACGAGAAGGGGAAAAGCCGAAAATGTGCGCTTTGATGGGTAGGGTGGGGCAGGGCAGGGTTCACATATACAGTTCCTGACAAAGCGCTCGGCCAGCAGAGTCAAAAGTCAGCCATTATTTTCGCTTTTTACAGCTCGCAACAGCTCAGCAATTTGTCAGGCTAACGCGTCGCCAATTGACGCCATTTTTTTATGATGCCCGCCTTTTGTGATGGTCTCCCCCCTTTTACTTTGTTGGGGAAGGGGTCCTGCTCTCACATGGCAGATATGGATATGGAAGCCATCCGGGATACGGGGCGGAGCAGCTGCTGCTGCCGGAATGCCAGCGTGGCAGAATGTAATCGGACAATGGCAACTTGCCAGCTGCCGCCGCCGGTAGGTTCAACACAAAACCAGAAAAAAAAACGGAATATGGATCAAGGGTTCAGTCAATCAGCAGGACCGACGACAAAAGCGGAAGCTTATCTCGAAAGCACTAAGCAGCATGGACGGAGTGCCATCTTGGAGCCCATTTGCATGCCAACCTATTGGGGGCAGGCGACCATGAAAATAATTTCCCCCAACATGTCAGGCCGAAGAGCCGATAAAAGTCAAAACATGCCAATATGCCGACGCATGACTGGAGGCCGGTGTGGATTTCTATTTCTACATTTTTGATCTACTACATACAGTGTGGTGTCGATATGGGGAATATGCGAACTCATAAGGAATAATAAAAGATGAAAACTCATTGTGAAGAAGTGTTTTAGAACAGAATATTGCATTTCGAAAGAACTGACCGATCAACATAAATGTTGCCATGAATATTACTTCCAAAATATGATTAAGTTACATAAATCGAAATTAGAAATATTTGTATATCGATATTTATGATGACTTTCGTGTCAGATAACGCTACATATCTATATATCGAACCCTTCTCCATCCTTAAATATAGCTTTAAAATCTGGGATATACCTACTTTCTTCAGCTCTAATTATTAATTAGAAATTTAAACTGTCATATCGACGATATGGACAAACTAAAGGTATACAAATTTTAAATATCGAAAAAAATACGATACTGTATCTATAGAAAAATATTTTCTCTATCTTCTCTTTCTTATTCCAAATGTCAGAATGGGATGTATACCTTCTCAAGCTCTAATTTCAATTTGTATATTAAAGATAAGGTCAAATAAAAGGTATACACATTTTTAACAAATTGGATGCTGTCTTGTCTCTATTGACCGACATTTTCCCAATCTTCTTATTCTAATTAAAAATAAAAAATTCAATTGGGAACATATGAATATTTTCGATAAAATCGATTTCTTTGCCCAATTAGAACTGTCAAAGTTGTGATTTCTTGATATCTTTGGCAACCCTAGACAGATTATTCCCACATGTCAGTTTATTCAGCGGTTTGGCCTTCATATTTAAAGAATATTTATCATACATTGTTCTTAATTAAATAAATTCTAAAGAATATTTCTTAAAGTGAATACCAAAAAAGCTTGGACATTTGACAGAGCATCGATGACATTTGCCAGTCCTCTGTTTGGTGTCACTGACTTGTCGGCTCTAATATATGCATAAAACGCTGTCCTGTATATAAATTCACGTACTGGCTTCCCAGTTTTTCGCCTGGAAGTGCGAGGATGTGTGCTGCACACAAAAGTGTCACACATGAGCGGCCGAGTGAGTGAGTGAGTGACTGAGTGACTGCAGACGACAGTTGGTCCTGGTGGCGGCAGCACTATTCAGGCTCGTTATGCGCGCATGTACATGCCAGTTTATGTCTGGCTGTCAACGAGCTCTCGGAGGATAACAAGCAGACAGCTCATAAAGGCCATTCAGACCCTTCGTGGAACTGCGCAAGTGCACGCATTTTACATTTCTTAAATCCGCCTAATGGCCAGCGGAAATATGCTAGCCCGAGGGCTCTTAATTTAATTAGTTTTTCCAGCTGCAATGCAATTAATTTCTCACATATCTTTGGGCAGCTCGGCTTTGTGGCGCTGTGGCCATGGCTCGCGGCAAAGTGTTTCACTTTGCAACTTTGGATTCCTAATTGAAGGAGGGGGAAAATGTAATAAAATAATAATAAACAGAAGGTAAACCGTGGTTTACGACCTTTTACCAGCCATACATTATAAATCAGTGGGAATAAGATAATGCCGCCTCAACGCCCACACGCCTATGTTGCATATTAGATGGGAGTACATTTTGTCAATTGTTAATTTTTTATGACTGCAGAGCACTTCTGGCCAAGTCTCGTCGTTTTTATGGTAATGCAGTTGCTTCGTTAATATTTACGAAATGGATTTTGCCATTTGCAAGGCCAAGGGTGGGAGTGATTTTCCAGAGGAAAAGCAATTATTTTTCGACTGGCAATCATTCTTCTTCGACAAGCTATTTCCCAGCGGCAGTGACATTCTCCGACTTAATTAAACCAAATCCCATGGCTAATAAAAATCGACTTTGTCCTGTGCGTGTTGTTGATATTGTTGGCCTTTGCCTTTTGTGCAACTTCCATTGCATTTGATATTTTAATGAAAACCAATTAAAATGACAGGAAGTTCGCAAAACATCATATTTTCCAATTTGCAAGACCAAGTTATTTCGTCCAAACGAGACAAAGTAAATCAGAGAAGTTGTTATTAAATGTTCAATTAAATTTGATTATTTAACTAAGGGAAATCTTTTTCGAAAAATTCCAAACAACTATTGTTTAGGTCGGGCGGCCTCTCGAGGGAGCCATTTCGTTAAAATGATAAATGAATTTCTGTATTGGCATCAACATTCCTTAAGCTTGTCTGCGCCTCAAATAGGAAGGATTTTTCTCGGATTTTCTGACATCCTTTATATGTTTTACATGCTGCCAACAGGCGACGAGATAAAGCTCAAAAACCAACAGGCAACCAATTCATGTCCAACCATCCGTTCACCCGTCGATTTGTGGCCTGTCAGCTGATTCTCCGACCAAATGGACGATGGAGCTCCATAAATTTCAATACCAGACTAAAGTGAATATTGTTTATTGTCTGGAACTCGGCAATTATCAATCTGCAGCCATTTACGATGTGGTCAAATGCTGCCTTTCTCGGTGGGCATTGTTTCGCAATCACTTACCAGCAATTCGATTGGCAAACATTTCATTTATCAATTACAGTCACAAAAGAAAACCAGGAAAAAATATTTCCATTTAAATGCAAATCGAGTAGAGCAACAAATGTTAGTGCTGCAAAAATACACCAAAAACATGCGAGATATAATAAATTCCAAAAGCCATGTTTTGCAGTCACCTTGCTATTATAATTGCATAGTCAAACGGTTGCCGCTTGTCCTGTTTTTATTGATGGCAAATAGGAACAAAATGGCACGTAATTGAATTAAGTATAATTTATATTGATAATTATCAGTTTGATTTATCGAAAATTTTACACAAAGACCAATATTGAAATTTATTGGGTTTGCAGGACACTCTGCATCAAACATAAAGAAATATGTTTTATTAATTTCTTGATTTTGTGTAATAAACCTGTTTAATTTGTCCTTGAAATTCTCTTAATTTAATTGTATTTATTTCCCAGGTAAAGAAGAAAGATAATGCCTTCAATTTAACCTTAGGCTTCTCCTTTCACAACCTCCTCATTAGTGTCAAGTGATGCGGCCAGCGAAGGGCAAAGGTTAAGCTCACCGTCTTCAATGTATAATGAAAATGTGTCGTCCCCAAATGCGACACTGCAGCGATTCGGAGCTTTGCAGGATGTGGGTGAGGGCATCAGCAACCGAAAGGATAACGGCTGGCATTGCGAGGCGTTTGATGGTCCGCGTTAAGCGATGGGCGTGGCGTGGTCATGGTCGTGCTGTCGCCTGATTAATGTTGGTACATGAACTTGGTTGGCTCTGCTGGGGGGAGATAGTGGGGTAAACAACTGTTGCTGATCGGCGGCGACCGAAAACGAAATGGAATTTATGATGCCCTCGCTCCCTATATGATTGCCAGAGCCAATCTAATGGAAAATTCCATTTTCCCACAAGCCGTCAGAATGGGTTTTCCCTTCCCTCGTCTGCAACAAAACACTTTTGCTGGCTATCCAAAAAGATGGTGACAGATGCAGGCACAATGTCGCCATAAGTGTGGACTGGAGTTACTTAGCCATTCAACTGGTTAGCTTTGTCCTTGTAATTTGTCTGGGAATTTGTTTAAAATTCAACTCCATTTGTGATGCTTAATGGCTCAGCTCCTATTCATTGTCCATAACTCAACTCTCCGGCCTGAAATTAAGTCAAGTTAATTAAAGACTGCAACTTAAAGTCTTTCAACCAGTCACACATGGCGTGTGTATTTTCCAATAACAATAATTTACCAACAAGAAACCGAGTAATCTGTTAATATAATGCTGAATTTGTAACACACATTGGTGCCATAATTGCTGCTCTTAAGCAATAAATTCAGCTTAAAAACACAGTGATTGCTCTTGGACTATGTGTTTATTTTTAGCCAGCCACACGTTCGCTCATAATTTAAGGATTATTATTGGGTATGGGGTGCATATAATTCAGCTGTTCTTGTTGATTTTTGTTTAGTGTTGAATTATAGCCTATATATTTTCAGGCCATTAAGTTACTCCCGCTGCATACATAGGACACTTTAAACTTTAAACACATGCTCCGGAAGCAATATCCGGAGAGCACTTAAGCTGTATTAATTTTTAAGAAGCCACAGGGACTGCTTCACTTTTGACGCCCTTCTAGTTCCCTTCAAGCTGAAGCCTAATTAACTACGAGAGTCCTCGTCCCTGACAAAGTTTAATACTTAATCATCTCCTTGTGCAGCCATAAGTTGCAGTTTACTATTGGCCATTAATCTGTTCTTGTTGCTTGTTTACAGTTTTTAATCATGGCTCAGAGCATTTTTTATACTGACCACCGAGCGGCGTGTCCTGTAAACGAAGCGTAAATAAATAAAGCAGAGGCAACGCTGCGTATACGCAACGCCGAGGACAATGGCTGTGGCGGCTGGGTGTGAAGGAACTGAAGTGTTCGCCCACAGATTTTGTTGTCTGTTTTTTTTTTTTGCCGTTCTGGCTCACCACCCACGCCACCCCACCACCCATGCCGCCTGTCGCTCAAGTTTATGCAAACAAACACTGCAGAATGCCAAATGAGCGAATGCAACGCGGTTGCATCCGACAATCAAGTGGCGACGTGGGCGCTTTGGTGGGGCTTGGAATGGGTGTTGAATGCGGAGGACATGTTTTGAATGCCTGACTGAGTGCTGACAACAAGTTGCAGCTGCTCATTAAAGGCTTTTTCAGATCCGACAGCCGCCTAATAGTTTTTCCCAATGCGCTCCCCAGTTTCGCTTAAGGTTGCTGGAAAATAATGCAAAACCTAAGTTGGTTTACTTGGCTAACTATTGTGTTTTTAGTGTCCGGAACGAAGCTGTCTTTACCAGTATTTCTCATATCCGTGCGGAAATTATAAACCTACATGGGGATTTTCTCAAGAAACTAATTAAAGTTTGTTGTGTGGAAATCTTTTCTTTCCTTCAGGCCACCGAAAGTTCTAAAGTTCTGCAAGTGAATTGAACCTGGGAAGAAAGCTTTGCAAATGATTTACTACGTATGCTGATGAGTGTCATTAATTTTCCAAGGAAATAAATGCGGTCATAGCTGCAGGGGCACATAACTTTGCAGGAATTATCAATCAAAACAATAGAAAGTGTGTATAAATGAAAGTTGCAAGTGAGATGATATAGAAATTCAAGTAGTAGCATTTTTATGGGAATTAAAATGTTTCAGTGTTGACTGTTGAAGCTCCTAATAACTCATACATTTGTATTCTTTCTCTAAAGGATTTTCAATTGAGTGGCGTTAAGCTCAGGAAATTAAAATGAAGATATTTTCCTTTAAGAAAATGCTAATCCTCTTTAATATCTCACTCTCTCAGGGTTTTTTCTATTTCCCATTATCTGACTTGCAGATTCTCCCCAGACTAATTAGTTGAATGACAAACCGCTTTCGCTGTCAGCTGATGACAGGTTACAAAAAGAAGGGTTGCCGCCAAGCTCAGACTTTTCATAACTTCATTACCAAGTGCAGGAAGTGTTGGCAAAGTATTTCCGACTCTCAGTCATTGACAGTTAAGGCAAGTAAAATGGCTTCAGTCTGAAATACAGACCATAGAATATTGGTTTTATTTAAAATGCAAAAGCCTAGTTTCTGAAGATTGTCAAGGAATCAATTTTAAATAAAATAAATGTTACTTGTAGAGATTTAAAAAATAATTCATATTCAAAAGAGCCGAGTAAGAAATGAGTATAAAAACCATATACCCCTTCTCTGTACCCGGTATAACGATTCCTGCTTTTGAAACTGCTGGAAATATATATTTATAATGACTTTTCGACTACGAAACCAACCGGCAGGATGATTCCGCCACTCAGCAAGTCCTCCTTGGCGGTCATCAATCATTTTTGATGAGCCCCCCTTTCATGACCCTAGATTATCGCACTAAAAGCCCGACTATTGAATATTTAAAGAGCGCTTCGGTCAGCCCACAAGCCAACTATTGAGCTCTTTTTTATGAGTGTCCCTGAATTGCGGCGGTCTTGAACTCTCCAATAAATATATAGGGGTCGGCCGTCGGTTCAGCGATGCAAAAGCCAACTTAAAGTTGATTAAATTAGAAATTTTATGGCCTCAAAACAAAATGTCAAAGTTTTTACAACTGCTGTGGGCAACCTTGAAACTTTGATAAATTGTTGCAGTAAGTAGCGACCACGGCCATAAAACCAAATCTTTAATCATTTGAGTGACACAGACAGACGACGAACCCCAGCCGGACACGGACACGGACTAGCTAGAGCCGGAGACGGAGCCGGAGCCAACCGCCTCTCTCCCTGCCCGAGAGCCGGGGATAATGTCGAAAGTTTCCTGGCGAGCGTGTCGTGCCATAAACAGGAAGCCGGCGAACTAGAGTCAAGGCCATTCAAGTCGAGAGAACGGGAAAATTCATTAAGCTCCTGCCAGCCAGCCGCAACAGGATTCCGCCAGGTCCTTATGTAGTTGTAACGTGAGCGCGGAGAAGGGGAAATGTAAACCGAAACTTTTGGCGGCGCACAAAGTAAAAACAAGTAAAAACAATTAACGCAAATTAATTTACATCTAAGTTTTGCGCCGGAGATCCGCATTGAGTAATGCATTTGGTAAATAAGCCAAATTAATTTGTTTTTCCAGCCGCCATTGATGCTGTGGCTGTGCAAAAGTCAGGGAATGTGGTTTAAAGCAAATGCTTTTGGCTCGCAAAAGTTGGGTAGTTTGCAGGGAACATATATAGTTTTAAGCTATATTCCTCAAACGAGACAAACTTATTTTGCATTTTAAATTCAATATATACCTAATTATATTCGGTTTCTTTTGAGAATGAAGTTCTGATTTTCATTCACTGCATAAAAGTTTAATAAACCCCAAAGCAATCGCCATAACAAACTCATTTTATTCAATAAAACGAAATTAAATACGGCCAAGCTAAAGGCAAAAAGGAATGCCAGCAAATATCTAAATATGATTCATGTGAATTTGGTAAATCACCATTTAATTTATTTAAAATGCGACAGGATTTACTGGCCATTGCGAAGACAATTTAAATGTGGAAAAAACGAGTATTTAAATCCAATATGGCTTCCATTTCTGTTATCCCCGAGCCCATCGCAGATTTGCCATTTCGGGTGACCCTTTTGACATATTTATGACAAACCTACAGTCCGGCCGTGAAGAGGATTGCTCCTTTTCCTCCTTGTGCCCCGAGGCACGGACCGCTTCCCTTTTTTGTGTAGCCGATGGGCGACATGTGTTTTATGATTTGGGTTTGACCAGGACTAAGTCCTGCTGCTCCTGCCGCTGGTGCTGGTGATCCCTGTTCCTCCGGTTTTAGCTGTCCTGTGCGCTTTATGCAAATGACAGTCGTCTGGCAGCCGGGAATCTCTTTTGAGGTAAGAGCTTATGGCCGCATGCCGCAGCAGTGCGTCCACGCTTAAATCGCGCCCAAAACTATTCCGGAGCTGGAAACGCAATTTGTACTGTTGTGGAGTGAAGGGAAATGAATTTTTTACAGCTTGCGAATTCCGCACACGTTCGCCACGCGGGGAAAGCAGTGAAAGCCGGGGGAAAATGGCGGGGAAAACACGCTAAGCCCTGCAAAACAATGGCTGCGGGATAGAGCAACTTAACTCGCTGTCGTCTACTCCCACGATTTTTATTTCGTTCCAAGGAATTGCATATTTAGCAGAACATTGAAAATCAACGAGCAGCGAGAGCTGCAAGCGAGCTGGGGAGTCGGCGCTCATTTGCATATTGCTGAATGATTATGAATTTCCAGCGAGCAGCCGAAAGGACTTCCATATTTCATTAAACTATGTAGATTGGGCCAGGCTCTGCCCGGGAACTAGACCAATCTAAGCTAGTTAAATTAAATTAAATTGAGCTGTTTTACTTGTATTTATTTCAATTTAAAGTTGAAATGGAATAAGCTTCTCCTAAGCTACCAGGAACCTGCAACTCTTACCTCTGGCTCCCGCGCTCGTCCTGGCATTCCCTTTTAATTGGAGCCGCCTTGGAGGAGGACCTGCTGCCTGGCGTTGCACACACACAACCTGAGGTTCCTTTGTTGCACTGTGCAGGTGCTCTAATTGGCCGTGATTTGATAAAAGGGCTAAAATGCGGAAAGTTGCATGCGAGAGGGAGTATGAAATTCTGTGTGCATCTTCAGCACTTTCCCGGGCAGCCAGGCCTGTCTGTGGTGGCGGCACAATTAAGAAGTTTTCATTGGCAGACGCGGGCTAATGGGGAAATTGCATTCCCAGTTCTGTGTGTGTGTGTTTGTCGCGGCAAAGAACAATGAAACTCTCCCATCTCGCCGGCGGCAGTTATAATTTGCTGGGCGTGTCAGGGGCTCCAAACTCACTTGGCTATTGCAGACCAGGGACGAGGACCCACAGGCATCATTAGCATTATTATGAGACAGCCCATTACCACGATTATTGTTGTGGCGGCAGGACAAACTTTCCCACTTTCCCCACAAGAAAACTTCCCCGGTTGTTTATGGGGCAGTGTGTGTGTGAGGGTCCTCTGCGGTTTCCCCCAAACCCATGTCCATATTTCCCCGCAGGCATTTGTAGTTTTGTTGCCAGTTTTGGTACTAGGCACTTGGCCAGACTTTAATTGTTGGCAGCCAATAGATTGCACAGTGGAATTTGGGAAAACTAAAAAGAAATAAATTAAACACAAGCACTCGAAACAATTGGGAAAGTGACCACAAATCAATTGCTGGTAAAGCAAACAACACAAGGGAAATGCCTTTGGTTTATTAAAGGCAACAGCAAACGATACAAAAAAAGTTTGCCAATTCCTGGCACACTTGTTCACATCGTTGAGATAACACTAATTAGAAAAACATTTTCTGGCTTTGTGAATGGGTAAATTGGAAATAAAGAAGGTCATTGTTTCCTTTACCATCTAAACGGAATGTTAAGTAGCTGCTTGGTTGGTTTTAAAATTGAATGTAAGGCAGTGAAAAGAATTTTAAGGAGATTTTAAGCAATAGATTTTTACTTAACCAATAACCAGAAAGATTATGTAAATAATACAAGCTTCAAATACCACCTTGGTGTTTCATAATTTATAAAAACTCGACAGGAGCTGGTCATGTTCTTCGCAACAAACTTATCCTTTCATCCCACCTAGAGGGATTTCAGGAAAAATACACTTGAAAGCACTTGTGTATGTACTTTGTTTACTTAGCCGAATGTTCAAAGACCTGGCCTTGGGCCGGAGCAGTCCGGAACCGGGTTGTGATTTCTATTTGCAATGGAATTGCCAGTGACTCTCTGGGATTTTAACTAATGCACTGCCGTTTGTCATTTCGCACACACAGGGGGGTGCCCCGATCTGGGCGGAACGATATGCAGCCGAGTGCAATGCGCTCCTGCGGATAATCCTGCGGGAGTGCTCCGGAGCTCTGCACTCTATTTATAGTCGACTATTGTGCTCTTCCCTCCATTACGGCTGACCGCCAGAGCACCTGTTTCGCACGTAGTGTGTATATGTCAGAGTCTCGGAGGGGTCTTCCAATGGCGCCTGCCGCTCGTGTCCCCACGTCCATGTCCGCTGCAGTGTCTGTGTTTGCTCAGAGTCTGGAGGCGTCTCCCTGTTCGCCATCTCCGCTGTCGAACGGCTGTCATCAACGTAATTATGCTGTCAACAAAAAAGAGCAGGGAAGGGAGGAAAGAGCACGACGTGAAAAAGAACGGATGGGCATAGTCATGGAACCTGGACAGCGGCCACCAAGGGGGCCAGGTCATCGTCATCATTATCAGCTCCTTGTCGTCCGTCCGGCGAGCCAAACGACGTGCAAGAGTATTAAATGTTTAGCACGTCTTGGCAGCTTGTTCTCCGGCTCCGTCTGTTTATCCCGGCTATCGTGCAAATATTTATTTAATGCTCATTGGCACGCACTTTACACGTCTTCTGGCTGACTGCCTAATTGTGCGTAAAGCGTTTAACAATTTTTTCTCTGACGACTGAATGCGAGTAATTAATAGAAAATACAAATTAACAGCGGCGAAAAAAAAGGTGATGAAAATGAGGGCCTTTTGCAACAGGGTTCTTACTAAAGGCGCACTTTGTTCTAAAAAAATTTATAGCAACTCATGGAAGTTTTTGTGCAACCAATTTACGTAAGCCTTAATTACTTTAAAATTACTTCTAGTCTTTTTTCGATTATTTCTAGCACTAAAGCACATCATTTATAACCTATAGATTCTGTTCTTCTCGGCCAAAGGAACAAGAAATGATGGATGCACCGACAAATGAGTGGCACTCAAAGTGCTCTTCGCTCTGGCTTAAAATTACTTCAAGCCTTTGTTTCTGCAGACTCATTACGTTTTTGTGCCATTTGTGTAGCTGCCAAAAAGTTGTAACTCCTGGAATTACTCGGCTTGAACTGAAATTTCATCACAGTTCTGGGCGAGGGGAAAGTTTCCAGCGTGGTTTTACATGTGAAGGGGAGTGAAAAGTGATTTTAAATGACTCGGCACAACGACACCTGAGAGATACGGGCGGGTTATTAGGTCTTGTGTGCTAATCTTTCGAGATACTCCCCAGTAAGCACTTCTTTATTGGGTGTGACACATGTACATGGTACACTACACACTACACAACACACTCTACGCACACACTCTACTTGCTGTGCACACTCTGTGGGCGAGGGAACTAATCTGCAGATGTTTTGTCAACTATTGCCGCACATTTTGCCGGTCGGCAGGCAGGCTGGCAGGCAAAAGGCAGCCAAGCATATTTGATGTATGGCAGAGGGCTGAACTTATGGCTTCCTAAATTTTTGCCGGCGCACAAAAGTTACCGGGCTCTCGGCCGGCCTCCCGGAGATATAATAAATGTCCTGTTGGCACATGATACTTGTCCCATTTTCGCACTCATCAATTATGATTGGGTTTATCTTGTGCTCGGGGCCGGAATTATCAGCATAAAGCTTTAATGCCTGCTTCCGCATCAATGCGATGCATTAAGTTTGTATCGGCAAAACAGGGTCCTTAAAGTCAATGGCAGCATACGAGGCGTATGCGTAATGTGGAATCTTCTAGCGGGAAGCAGAGTTATACCCATCAATGTATTATTGCACGCCAAGAAATAAACGTTCTATAAAAGTACATTTCCAAATAGATTTTCCCTTGAATCGTTTTGCTTCAAACATTTTCTAATGTCATTAGCCGCGTCAACGTAACAGGCCTCTGCGACTGTTTGCAGCGCTCTGTTAGAAAATTTCCCAAACATTTGGCAACAGCATCCCGATGCCGCCGACGAAACTCCCGTTAGTCTCGAACGCGATTCCATCGAGAGCGGTTGGTCCTGCGGTATGTCCTGCGCGGCTAAGAAAATATTGTGAACAGTCTTACCAACCACATTAACAGAGTGCTTAAAGCTGAAGGAAGTTAAATCAAGCACAGCGTTAAATATTTATTAAAGTGTTGAATACTGTTAAATACATTAAACTTGAGAAAGAAAAAAATTAAATACTCAATCAAAATTAAATAAATGATTTTTAGAATTAAACAAGTTAATGGTGTCTCTCAACCCATAAGCATAAAATAGGATACATTATTTATTTAAAAGGGTGAGAATTAAACAGAAAAATATTTATATATAAACAAAAAATCATTTAATCATTAAAAAGCTTGTCTTTTTATTAGTTATTTATTATGGTCTAAGGCTAAATATGCCATCAGGAAAAACAGAAATAAAATAAAATAATTTTAATTAACTTTCAAGGAGAAAAAAACTAATCAAAACCAATGAACCATGAAAAAGCAAATGCGATGTAAAAACATTTATTGTTTAATCAAAGATTTTAGTTTGTTTTAAAGTACAAGTAATTAAAAATTATATTTTTTATATTATTTCTTAAGTATAATTCAAGCCAAAAAAGAACCTTAAGAACCAATTCAAATCTATAAATCTCAGTGGGCGAAAAATTGTTCCTAAGCTGATTGCCATTGTTGTAAGCTTGTTGGCACCGACTTAAATGCAACAAAGCTGATTTATGACACGGGCCACGCTCGGCTGCTGGAGAGTAGAGAGAGGGCTGGGGGGTCAGAGGTTAAAGGGCAAATACCATGGGGGCAGAGTGGCAACAAAAGAGGCAAAGACGTCGCTATCGCAATGTTATATATGACTTACGGAGTTCCCCAACTCCTCCTCCTGCTCGTCGGCGTCTGTGTCCCTTGGATTTTGTCGTTTTTCTCGGTGACAAATGCGTGAAAGAAGCTGGAGGGAAAATTAATTTGCCAAGCCGACGCAAATCTAATAAAAATCAATTATTCGGTGAAATAATTGCTCGTTCACAAAATGAAAATTAAAACAAACAAAGCGAAATGCTGATGGATAAGCGTGCACTGTAAAATTAAATGGCAGCCTCCGAGTCTCGTTTATTATCAGGATTTATATCAATTAAATTGGCAGTGCTAAGCGTGCTTCGATAAGCTTCAATCGGTTGGAGGTTGAAGGGTCTCGTAAAGCTTGGAAATAAATGTGGAGCAGAACATCTCTGGTCATTATCTTCTACTTGACTTCATTCTTTAATTTAGTGCTGAGTTCCGGATATCACTTTAATCAAATGCAAGATATAAAGCTTCTCCCTCGAAACATATCCTAAACTCTTGAAAAACTACGAAATTGTAATAATATATTCCCATGTAGAGATTTAGAACAACCCATATTGTCCCTCTAGTTTAGCTTTATTTTAGATTCCACAGCAAATATTTCAGCTTAAAGGTCTTTTCTCGTTAGGGACTGCAATTAAGACAGCAATCACAGCTTGACTTTATTACGAGCTTAGAGAATCTAACTACATTTTCCGAGAATTTTTCGCAGTAGAATGCACCGAGTCCGGGCATTTCCATTTAATTTGCCCTCCCCCCAGAGGGTAAGAGTCCTCCGATTGCAGTGTTTTTGCGCCTTCGTTAGTGAGGCAAAAGTCAGGACCAAATAAGGTGCAAAGCAATGATGAGCCGGACGTAATGCGATTGGCCTTAAAAGCATTCAGAGAGCCACAAACTTTTGGCTGCAGTTCCCCAGCTTTCCAGCTTTCTAGCTTCCAGCTACCAGCTACCAGTTTCCAGTTTCAGCTCAGGTAAAAGTTTTTCGCTTATGACCCCTGCTGGGGATGCTATAATTATGCCAGGGACCCGGTCCGAAATAAACTAAATTGTTGTTAATAAGTTTTCATCCATTTTGGCTCAAGTTCTTGTCACTATTTGGCCGTAAAGCGACCTCCAGATTATGTGGGCCAACACACTGTAGCCGGCAACAATCTGGGGCTTAGTCTGTGTTAAGAGTTAGAAGTTTTCTTTTGCCGGACTTTTGGGTCTGGCTAAATAGTTTTACTTGCGGACTTTGGGCAACTCTTTGGGGCCAGTTATGCCCCGCACATTGTTGTCTAAGTAAATCATGGGCCCAACACCTTTATATTGTCGGATTAAGAACATTAAATTCCACTTAGCCAAGGGGCACATTATTCACACTCCCTTTTCTTCATTCTTCGCTGAGTGTTTTTTTTCTGGGCCAACTAAAATTTCATAAATGGGTAAGTGACTGCTGATTAAACTGAAAATGGTTATCGCATTTTCCCAGGGCTATTTTCCGCTCCTTGCAGTGCTCTCCTTTCCCAGCCAGGCTCACTTAATTAAAATGCTCTTGATGCCTTCGCACAGCAATTATGCGAAGGCGTTTCTCATTTAAAGTGTTGAGCGCTGAAAGTGTATTAAATGCGGCCGAGATGTCCCATCGGACATCCCAACCTGTGCCCGATGTCCTGTGTCTGTGTGCTCTCAAAATGTCATTTGCAACATTTTCATGCTCGACGGACTTTCGGGGCCAGGACTTTAAGGATATTTGGCCGAGGCAGTGAGGCGTAGACCTTGGGCATTGGCACTCGGAGCCCTGTGTTGTCACTGGCCATGCATGATTGATGCCGGACCCCATCATAAATTGAATTCTCCCCGAGCAAACCATTGCTTTAATTAAATTTTCCATGAGCAGATTAACAACAATAAGTGCTCTAGTGCAAATTAAGCCCCGGGCGAGTGCGGGTGCGTGAATAAATAAATATTTTAGGAGCTCAGGGAGACGGAGAGAGGGAGAGGAAACAAAGTTTGGGGCTCGCCTCGGAGGAGGCGGAAGTGGAATGGCCATTGGGGGGCCTCCCAGCCGCCATTAATATTTATTATTTTGGCTTTTTCTTTTCCCAGCTTTTTTACGGCTCTTTAAAGCCGTCCGTGGCCGTGTGTCATTAAATGGCCAATTGTGTCGGATTAACGCGGCACGAGCGGCTGGATTTTAATAAAGCGAAAACACATAGCCCGCAGCAATCAAATGCGGCTTAAAGTCATATCATTTCAGTTTAAATTTAATCTCGGCAAACCTCTTAAACTGGCCACAGTCTCCCCCAAAGAGAAAATATTATATTCATGAAATATGGTATGTACAGTGCTTTTCCTTGGCTGGCTGGCTGCATCTTGCTGCTGCCATCGTTTTATCTCAGCTTAAGACATCCGAGTGCCTTGCCAAAATCTCCGCCCCGTCAGCTTTGATAGCCTTAGAATTACGGAAGGCAAATTTGACTTTTGCTGCGTCCTGGCAGTAACCGGAAGCCTGAGTCTCCTAATGAGTTGCCCGAAAGTCAAACAATTGGCTTCAGGATGCGCTTTTGTGTTGCAGGCGAACAGTCTTTATATTTCTATAAATTTTTGATACGCCACGTCGGCACTTTCAAGTGCTTATATAAGCATAAACAATTCCTTCAGCGAGTGCTTAAATCCGCGTTATTTATTTATGAACATGTCCTTTGATTTATGAAGCTGCTCCGGTTGGAAGTTTCTTTCGCGGAGTGGGCTCCTACGCCTGTCCTCATTATTTGCGCTACAAATGCGCGACTCATGGCTGAAGAGCGCCCACATATATATATATAAAGAGATATATAGATAGCCTTGTACGAGGATATGTGGCCATAGGCGGCATTAGTCGGCTCCAACTCGTAGATCAAGAGCTAAGCCCTGAGAGCTTAGGCCGCAGTGCTGCCTTTCCGTTTGTGTGTTTTCATTATTTATTGAGGGCGTGTGTGGAGTGCGCACTCGATAAACTTGAATAATGCGGTTAATTATAATCGCAGGCAGATGAGTGATTCCCCCAATATTGTGGCACAGTCGTAGTCGGAGTCGAGTCCTTTGCCCTTTGGTTTAATTAGTAGTCAGCCAGTCATGCCGGGCATCAATTCAAATGCCCAAAGACCGGCCGATAAGCCGGCCCAGAAGTCACATCTTCCGATGTGTGCTCTGCGTTTTGATGGGGGCATCCAGTTAATATCGAATGAATGAGCCGGAATAAGCCCTGGCCAAGACTGGACCAATATTTGATTGCGCATAATTATAATCCTTTCACTGTCCTTTCACTCTCATTTGGCTTTGGTTTGGATTAACCAAGATGGTTGGATGTTAGCCTTAATATTTTCCCTTAATATATTACACTGCCTTTCTTATACATTTATTTCTCAAGAACTCCGCCAAGTTTAATCAAAAATGTAAACCCAAAGGCATTAAAACTTATGAAACTCATTTAAAAGAGTATGTTTATCTTGTTCCTTACCCACTTTCTGTAATATCCTGTTCATGCTTTGAGTGGTTTGTATTTTTTTTAAACACTCTACGTGGGCATATACTTACGATATGAGACGGCAATGTCACAGGTGCGGGCTGTCAGAGCCACCGAATCGAAGGGAACACTGGGCGTGCCCTCAATTAAGACGAGTAACCAAGTGGGGCAACGAGCGAGACCGACCAATTTCAAGCACAATCAACTTTAACCTCCTTCAGTCAGGAATCGAAGCGACGAACACTGCGCGACGGGGCACAAGACAAATGGAAATGACTCCCGCTGGTAGAATCGTGGCAGGCGAGGCGACATTGTGCCCCAGTTCCCGGGGCACTCGGGGCACTCGGGGCCTATCTGCCGTACGCATCATTTGCTCGGCATACGGACGTGAGTGACAACATTAAATAATCCATTTAA
Source organism: Drosophila nikananu (assembly GCA_008042635.1). Lineage (NCBI taxonomy): Eukaryota > Metazoa > Arthropoda > Insecta > Diptera > Drosophilidae > Drosophila > Drosophila nikananu. Next base: position 5,833 of record VNJV01004042.1, on the reverse strand, counting down.
TGTGGCGTGTATATCATTTCGAATGCTATCACTGCCAATCTCCATACACACAGGCACCACCATCACCACCGCTGCCAAAAGAAAAACACAAAATCAATAAACAAACAGCCGCACTGTCAACAGGAGAGTGGCGGCAGGCTCGCCGGGAAAACCAGGAGGAAAACCTCTAGAGCCAAGCCGCTTGTCTTGTGAGTTGAGCGAAAATGAAAACGGCGTGCGGGGTGTTCCGTGTTGTGTCTGGCAGCAGGAGCATCCTGCTCGCATCCTGACGGGCTCCTTCTGCCTTCCCTGACAGACAGCACAGTGGGATGGATGTCAAAGGAAAGGAGCAACGACAAAAAGAAAGGCCGCAACGAGAGGAAAAGAATTTTAAAACTAATAAGCATAAAGTTTGAACTAGATGAAATTGTATTTTAAAAATATATATCATACTTTTGACAAAGTTTGGAACCAGCTACCCTGTTCAACTGTTCTTCAATGACTGCCACGGGCTGCCCTCCCTTGCCATTTGATCTTTCTGCTTGCATATCTTTCACAGAAACCAAAATGCTGGCATTTCTTGAAACCTTCTATACTGCGAATATCTTCAAGGCCTTCCTTAATTGAAATACCTAAGCATTTACCCGCTGAGCACGTTAGCCTGCACCGCGAATACCCTGGAATACCCATTTCCGGCTCCCGCTCAACCGCTTCTCATGTGTATTCATGAGCCCAGGCCGGACCTCTGCCTTTTGAGGCAGGTATCCTTAATGGCTACGACTGTGCTGGCTGCTGTTTTGTTTACTTATTCATTTGATAAAGTGGAGTCGAAAGCGGAGACCGCGCCCCACTTCAATAAGCATATGACAGCCGGCCCGCCGACTGCCGACTGCCGACTGCCATTTTCTGTTCACAAAACGACTGCCGAGTGCGCCGAAAAAGCTCCGAGATGGAATGCGGAATGCGAGCTGAGCTCATTTCGGTCTGTGTAAAGCAATTTCCGTAATGAGTCCTCTCGCCTGCAGAGCACTTAAAAGTATTTCGGGCCGCCAGCCCAGGTCCTTGGGAGAGAGTGCGAGTGCGAGTGTGAGTCCCAGTGCGTTACGCATACGCCCTGTGTGCTGCAAATTACTTTCGGCTTTGTCGGCGAAAAGCGATTAATTTTGATTAATTTGGCTCGCTCTCTCCCTGCCGCACTTCACGTAATCCACTTATGAAATCTTAATACTCTGAAGATTGTTTTCGATCCCCCAAGTGGCGCCATGTGGGGCCTCCGAGATTCGAAATTTGGAAAATTCGCGAGTTCAAAAACAAATTAATTAAATGGGATGCTGCGAGAATCGAGCAGTGAGCATATAAACGCATTGACAGGGCCTCAATTAACCCAACTAGTAGACCCGCAATCGACTTAATTACTTAATTTATACCGCGACCTCCGTCCGTGCCGCGGGCCTCGGGCTCACTTGCAAAATTGGATTAATTTGTTTACTACTGGGCCGGAAAGGCAGCGCGGAATGTGCCGCCAGCCTCGCTTTATTGCCTGCAAAACTGTCACAGCGCAGGAGAGGTCCTGCCGGAAGGGACACTCCATCCAGGGACGCAGGACAATTGGGTGTCGGCGCGTGTGTCGCATATTTTGGCGCCGCCAGTGACCAGAAACTTTTCCGAGTGGAAAACTCGCATAAAATAGCATGAAATTTCAGCCTGGTCCCCCTGCCCTCTCAGCCCTCAAAAGCGGAAGAGTTGGGAGCGCTTGGCAGGGTTAGTTTTTGATTTAGTTGGCGAGGTGCCAGCGCAGATCTCAATAGACGATAGATGGTCAAGAGCCAAGGGCTTTCCCATTTCTTGGCATTAAATCGGAAATCAATGATGGACTTATAGTAATTTATTACCCCCTAAAAATGTCAACATCTTAGGCGGCTAATGAAATTATGAAAGAGGAAATCGAACAGCTCTTGAATGATTATATCTGAAAAATATATAAAAGGAATCTTAAAAGCAAAGCGAAAAAGGAAATGACTCTTTTTAAGGACTCTTGTTTAACAAGAAAAATACAATAACTTCTAATGCACTAATAAACATAAGTCAGTGTTTGTGTTGCATTTAAATAAAGTAAACTTTTAATAGTGTTTCCTCATTAAGAAAGCTAGTTAACTAAGTCAGACTATAAGTTAACATAATCCTCAAATAATTAGTTGAATGGAAAGTTAGCTCGCTCTTTGGTCCCCTTCAAGTCCAAAGATTTTTCGCCAGCATCTGGCTTTAAGCCTTGCATCAAAGCCAGTATGGAGGACCCCAGCTTTAAGCCAGCTTTAATGGCTAAAGGCCAGCGACGATGAGGTGCATGAATAGGAAATTAGCTTTTACCTGCTTCACAGGCTTATGCATGTTGGATGCCACTAATTAAAAGTTGGCTGCAAACTTTCCGCGTTCGCCGCCTGTCGACCAGAGTGCTTAAATTGCGTTTTAAATTCAAATTCGGCAGCGGAGACAAACAGAGTGGAAAGGCACAAAATAAATGCTCAAACTTTTTAATTGGCAAAACAATAAAAGTGATAATAAATGAAATTAAAGGAGTGGGAGGAAAAACGAGAAAACTTTCGGCCAAGACGAAGGAATGTCCCCCTAAAAAAAAAAAATGGTTGACCAAGAATAAATTACGCTTCGGGCTTAAATTAGGTCTGGTTTTCTGCCAGAGATTTTTTGGCAAAGGGTCTGGGGATTGAGCGAGTTTATTTATAGACATAATTGTTTTTTGGTTTTATTTTCTTGTGAAGTGCCATTAGTACATTACAGCGGTCCCATTGAGTGACTGATTTACGGGCTCATTATAAATTTGAACCACGCTCTCGACCGCGCACCACACACACGGCGTGTTAATATTTAATGCGAAATTCTTGGGCCGCCCTCGAATCGCATATTCATTATAGATAATCACGCTTTAAGTGGTCAGCCGCCAGTCCGGCAATCCAGACCCGTCACGTGCCGGCCATTATGCCCAGGATAATAAATAATATTTTAATAATTGAGCGCCGGCGGTATCGGTCGGGTTGCGCCTTCTCGCCGGTCGCCGGTTGTGGCAAAAGTCGGGCATTAATTTTGAATTTTGCTGCAGCCCTTTAGGAGGCTATTGGCCACGGGTTTTCCTTGCCAACTTTGTGCATAATTTGCGCATAAAAAATCATGGCCCGAAACTGTAACACGACCATTACCTGAATGGCTGTCTGCATGTGTTCCGAGGCGCATAAAAGGCTTTTGCTTGGCGCAAGGCGATAAGGGTCGCAGTCCTTGGGGGAGAACGGCTTAGGGATATGTGAGGGTATATTTCAACTGGATTTCAACCAAATTCGATTTGCCGTAAGCCGTAATGAGATAGGCAGACCGGAACCCCCGAATTTTTGCTTACAAATCATGGCGATTAAGCGGGAAAAATGATAAATTCAATTTAAAGCATGAAGGACTCTCCTTCCCTCTTTTGCAAATATTGACAATTTTTCCCAAGCTCTTTTCACACAAATGTGAGCAAACAGAAAGTGCGTGGGACCGTCCAGTCAGCAAATGAGGATATCCTGTTTGAATAGGTGCCCGGGAAATGCCTTTGGCAGCTGTCCGGAAATGGTCTTCTTTCAAAAATATCTGCCATTTATTTTTAGTACAGCACCCCCGCCACCCAGGCGTAAGCGGATGTTTAGCTGCACGGTCGCCCGGCGAATCTAATCAAAGTATTTGCGTTAATTATGGGCGGCTAATTAGATAACAGGGCAGCTTCGCTACTAGCTGGGCCGAAACCAATTAGCCAGTTTGTCCCGCTTAATGAGGCCCTTTAATGGGTTTTCGATGGACAGCGAGGGCACCGCCTTTCGAGGGTGGATTTGGGTTGTCAACAATTTCAATGTGTAGTTTTGGCCCAATTTCGCCTTAAGGGATTGCCCGGCTTTTTCCATATTTATGGTTCAATGAACCAGGCAAATATGTTCCCAATTAGCCCCCAGCAAGTGCAAATTTATGAAGGCTTTAAAAAATATGCCCACACATTTATTAAAGCGGATGCGTAATTTGTGGTCAGGAGAGGGGGGGGAAACCTTAAATGTCCTGGCGTCCGTCCAAACTGCCCGGCTTTTACGTATACATTTTGGCAGTTCACCAAAATTCTGTTGACTTTGGGCAACCGAAATAGCTCCAGGATCTTGTTCCTGGCACCCGAAGGTCGCCGGGAACTCGGACACATGGCCCAAAATAAGTGTCAACTGCCATGTGAAAATAGACAGGACATGAGTCCGTGGGTGTGGCATGCGTGGGCCGAGAAGGGCTGCCGCAAATGGCCGAAACGTGGCCATAAATTACCGTGCGGCGGAACTAATGAAAATGTTGGAGCCGGCATCTCAGTCCCGGCGTTTGCATCCCCAATTTAATTAATCTCATCAATTTGCGCTGACAGCCATCGGACGGATTGCTTCGGTAAACGTTTTCATTTCGAAAAATGCTAGAAAAGTGAAGGGAAAACGATACATTAATATTCAATTGATGGAGACCAAATTCCCTAGATCTATTTAGGGAGATATACTTTAGTATTCTCTCACAGTAAGTGCTGTGGAAAATGAAACCGAATTCTATACAAAAACGAACTTTAACTCCAAACCAGTCCAGTTCTGTTGTTAAAAATAGCTTAAAGCCTTTTTAGGAGGTCTCAAAATACAGCCAAGCAACACCCAGACACTTAAAGAGCTTCATTTATTTTCACTCTGCCGCAACCTTTTTTCCCGGCTCAAATTTCCACCATGGATGGCCAGTAAGAATTTTAGGGGAAAAGTGAAGCTTTTGGGGAAGCTCGGGAATAACAGCAAGAAAAAAACAAATGTCTGCTCATTTTTATGCATATTTTCACTGCTCATTAAACTCGCTTAACTACCAACATTTATAATTCACTTTTCCTGCCGCGGCAGGCCGCCTGTCTTAATACCCGGCAATCGTAGATAAAATAGGGAATATTCAGGTTGTGCAATGGCTTGTAAACAAGGAGGAGCTCTTATTTTGGAGCAGCTCAGACACATGTATAGAATTTATGTTAAGGATTTCCGGTAGCCAAGCTCCTACTACTCCCAGAAAGAAAGTATTACAACACAAAACCCGGTATTCGCTGGTCGGTACACTCGACTAGAGGCTATCTTGCTTTTATGATTTTTTGGCACATCCCAAACGTACCGACTGACTGAAGTTCCCACTTGGGTTTTATTTTCCAGCTGTCCGGCGGCAGAGGCTAGCACAGTGCAGCGGAAACGGAAACGGAACGGCCGCAACAAAGTTGAGAACCCGTAAAAATGCTTCGACCAAGAGCGGGCACGCATTAGCAGCTACATTAATTTGCGACCAGCGAGTGGCAGACGTAATTAAAACGCGCGTTGGCCAGACAAAATTTCAGACTCTGCCCGAAATTAATTGAAATTTATTCCCGCCCCGCCTGCCTGTCCCTCCGATGCCCCGATGCTGGTGGCCAACCGCCAGCCGATGAGCCTGCTGCACTGATCGCGGAAAAGCGAGCGCCAACGCCCCCAAACCATGGCCCTCAGAATGATTCAATCCTGGCTGCTGGCGTTGATGCTGCTGCTGGCCAAGCAACAATTGCTGGGCGGCCAGCAATTAGTCCGGCCGCCCGATGATGACAGGTCGGTTGGCTCAGTATTAAGCGACAATTTAAATGCATCTCCAGTGCCGGTGCCAGAGCCGGGGAAAACCATAAAAACCGTTGAGCGACAAGCGACTGAAGTGGCGGAAATGTTGCAAGTGACACCTGTAAACCAATTACCTTTGAGCCCGCCCGACACTCCGGTAACAGGAGCGACCTTTACGGCCGGCA
>VNJV01004038.1:0-13898 GCA_008042635.1 Drosophila nikananu | reverse complement strand
TGAGAGATCTGGACCCTACAACGAGTCAAATAATTATTGTAACACTGCGCGTTCAACACGGTAAATCTTGACCGAGCCGATAAATAAAGGGATAGGGCAGAGTTAGCTTTTTATTTTTAAGATGACTCAACTCCTTAGTAAACCAAGGAGGCTTATGTGAGGTTGGCGGATAGTATAACGGAACACATTCAGTAAAAAAATATCCACGGCGCATGTTCTGCCATGCCAGAGCACATGTATAAATCGGACCAATTAAAATCTGATATAAAGTTATTCAGCCGTTCAAAGTCCGTCTTGCGAAAACAAAGAACTTTTTTGGCTGGACTGTCAGATATGCTCAGTAAGTCAGTCCCAATGTCGAGAGTCACATCGAAAGTAGGATGATAGGGATCTTCGGGAAGCGTCAAAGGCGCCACCCTGGCCAAACTGACTCTTGCCGGATCTGAGACAAAACAGAGATCAAGCAAGCGCTCTAAGGAGTTTCGTACATGCTTGACTTGACACAGCGAAATGTCGAGCAAGCCAGCAATAAAATCGTGATGTGTGGAGGTAAGGAGTGAATTATTCGAATTATTTGAGGACCAAATAGCCCCTGGGATATTAAAATCACCAAGAACTACTAAATGATCCTTATCCGAAAGTCGATTGGAAACCATCTGGATAGCGGAAAGATGGTTCCAATAAATAGGAGGTTCCGACATAGGAGGAATGTAAGAACAGGTAATGAAAATTGAGCTACCATTGACTGATAGCTTCACACAAAGGAATTCAACGTCGTTGAACTCCTCGAAAGATATTAATTCCGACGCGAGACTGGAGTCAACCGCTATGAGGACACCACCTCCACGCCTGATAGGCCGATTCAGCCGATATATCGTGAACACAGCTGGAAAAACTTCGGAGCTCAGAATCTCCGGCTTTAACCAGGTTTCTGTGAACACAATAACCTGGGATGCAAAAGAGAGACTATCAGAATACAGTTTAGGAAGCTTACTACGTAAGCCTCTTGCATTCTGATAGGAAATAGAGAGGGAAGTTATTAGTTTTTTGGAGCGGAAGACTTATTCCTACAGGCCCCTGTTTCTTTTTCTTAGGTTCGAACTCCTTGACGACAATATATTCGGGCCAGAAATTGGTAGAGCATATTGTTTTAAAGAGCTCATTAGGGACATTTATTTTGAATGATGAAATATCCCTAGTATAAAAAAATTTTAATTTTTCCACCTTTATTTTTATTTTTTTCGGCACTAGTTTTGCCTTGGATATAGGCAATGACATCCTCAGATGTCTGAGCAGGGGAGAGCCGCGAATTAAATATGTGTTTCGTAGGTGGTATAGCTATCAGGGCTTTCGGCGATGCAGACTGCGGATCTGCATTGCCAATAACGGCTGGTAGTCCGGGCCTTATACCCTGATACCCTGAGCAGGTAAATTGACTGGGCTTTGAGGGGTCAGTATTTGAGACCCCCCAGTGGGCAAAACGGATATCACCGGGGGAGCAGACACTCCCGCAACACATTCGGGTACCGAATCTTTTTTACCACTCGATCTCAGAACTCTTTGACTTGATATTGAGGTCGAGGGCTGTGTCGAGAGAGGCTGCTGTGGGGAGTCCGCCGCTGGTTTTTGAGATCCGCCTAGATGCTGCAGGCCAGCTGCGGTTTTTTTGCGCCTAGGAGACTCATTTAGTAGCTGGAGGCCGCCCGTTTTTTACGCTGAGTTGAAAGTATCTTTTGCCTTGGAAATTCGGGGTGGCAGTTCGGGGCAGCCGATCTCTTTTTAATATGATAAATAACATATTCAGGAACAACACCTCATACGCCAAACCCATAAGACGGCGTAAGTTCGATTTTTGTTTTTCCATCAAAGTTAAAAAATAGGTGAAAATTAGTACCTCGGTAAAACAGGTATGCCTGCACGTGCAAAAGATATTATAATTTCATTCTACCTGGGTTTTACCGAGATTTAATGACCCTTTCGATAGAGACCAAAACCATGCCAGTCGGTTACATATTTTACCTAAAAATCTACCACAAAGTCGGAATTTTTCTTTAAAACGACCCGTTTTTTTGCAACCCAAAAAAGGTTCAACATTGAACACGTGTAACTTCTAAGAAACTGGACCGATTTGAATAATTTTTCGGATCCAATCCTTTTGAACTATTGCATGTCGAATGCAATTTTACGATTCGTTGTCATTAAAAAGCTGATTTTTGCAACGTATCTGTATCTTTTGCGCCATAGTGCGATGTACTTTCTTATATCATCTACCGCCCGTCCTGCAAAACCGGCGCACTTGGCGCACAGCCAGCAGCCGATTGTAAGATCAGAGGCAGTAATAATATTATTTTTATAGGTTTTAACGGAACAGACAATAGCGGACATTATGGGTACTTACCACTGGACTTTTAAGAATATAGATAAGAAAAGTGCAGCTGCACTGAAAGAGATGGAGAACGAGAGAGCGGTTAGCGGCTGAGCGTGGGAGCGAGCTTAACGTTTAGCTGTCGCGACTGCGCTAACTAAACGGGGAAGGCACAAAGAGGAATACAAAAAATGTAAAGCAAACACCGGCAGCACAACTAAATTGCGAAAATAAAACCAATTAATTACACAAAACAGAATAGCTGCATGCACACGAAGTGAACGCGAACTTTATTAATCACAATATAAAACATTTTAATAAAACCCCGGTTGTTTTAATCAAAAAATTAACAAAAAACGAGAGCGCAAGAAAAAAACACGTCCGTTCACTTGGAAGAGAGAAAGCTTTCCTTGCTAGAAGAAGCCTCCAGGAAGAAGCCAGGCGAACTACTTGCCTTCGCGAAAAATACCTCCATCCTAAAAGATTTCGAAAACATTCTCTAGGTCCATACAGAAAACTTTCGGATTGCTACGGGCCATATTGGCCTATGCGCAGCCCCGTGAGGGCCTTCCAACTTAACCTAACATAACCTGTGTATTTGAATTCAGTAGGTTTCTGCTTAATAATTTCAACTATCTTCATATATATAGAACTTATCAAAAATGGGTTCGGTTAGAATGTTTTTAAACTCGTCTGGATATGAGATTATTTCAAAAACTGGTACTTTAGTTATTTCTCTTGGAACGTGAGAAATAATTAATACTTTATTTGTACCTGTTTTAAGCCATGTTGAGGTTTTAATTTTTAGAATTTTTTCCGAATTTACCTGTTTTAAATAATCATGTTTAAGTAATTTTGGATTAAAAATTCCCAGCCTAATTAATTGCATTCCAAACTCATTGTCTTCTATATATTCGGTAAATTGTTGCAAATTAAAAATTAGTACTGCTACTTGTTTATCCCTTTCTTTTTCTGTCTTGAGCTTATTAATAGTGTTAATTTCACTGTTGATTACATCTATGATCATGTTTAAGTCATTGTTTTGCACAGAACTTGCAGACAGGTTATTCATTTTTTCTTTTAACTCATTTCTATCATCTTGGGCTAACGTGCCAAATAGATACTGAAACGCCGTTCCTTCTACATTTAAAAGACCTCTTTTATTTCGCCTAATAATTCTCAAACCATTAAATTCTCGTTTTAGTTTTTCAACTAAATACTGTACTCGAAGTACCTTGATAAAATCGTTTGCCTCCTCTACTAGGTTCTCGAATATTAGCATTGTCTTCGTTATGTTTATACTTAAATAATGGTACTCGTAGTTTAAAGGAATTTCCATTATTCCCGTTTGGAATATAAGGTATCCGTTTTTTGCACTGATCGGGTTTACTTCTATACTACTGCCTTAGACCACGGTGATAAAGGGGATCATACAAATAAGCAATATTGGAAGTATGGGGCATTGCTTAAGTATCTTCGGCCTGTTCAATCCTTCCTGGTTTCTTAAATGGCTTGGTTACCTTACTTTTTAATTTAATTAATTTATTAATTGTGTTTTGTTGTACATTAAAATCTGGGTTTCCTGCATATAAAAATATACCTGCCGGTGATATCTTAGTAATGTTGTGTTTAGTTTTTTGGTTATAGACACAATATTGTTTCGAATCTTGTGTATCTATCTTCTATATTTTGCTCGCTACCAATGATTCTCAATTTCTTGTTTACGGTATTATGAAACCTCTCTATATCGAACACACCGTTTTTACTTGAAGTGACGGATATGTTTACTCCCTCAGATCTTAACCAATTTTGTAAGGCTGCATATAATTCCTGAAAACTTATCTGCTTTTATTTTTCTGGCTTTCCCATGACGTAGAATATTTTTATGATGTTTTTTTTGCTTCTAGCCAGTCTCTAGTCTTCACTTCAACTAGTGTCGCAAATTTGGAATAGACATCAATACAAGATAAGATCTAATTTCCTGTGAGATAAAAATCTATTAAGTATTTTTCTCTAGCGTTCAATATTTCTTGCGTCGTTTAGTATGTAAATTTCGTCTCTCTGTGTTCTGTTTTCGCTAGGTTACAAACTTCACATTCGCTTAAATTATTTTGAAATAGTTTTTTACTATCCGGGTTATAGTAATCTTCCTTAAACCAATTAATAGTTTTTTTCTATACGTGGATGTATAACTTCTTAATGCTTTTTTTAGAATTAAGTCCTTAAATTCCGCATACGTAAGTATATCAATTAACTTCTTATGTAAAAATATTTCTTTGTTTTTTTTATTTAGATGTTTAGATAATACTATCGTTTGTTCTTAAAGCTCCGTATCCAGTTCTTAAAGGTGTCACGCAGCGCAAAAATGTTTATTTTTTTGAAGTGTGACCGCTCTTTCTACTCGTTGTTCGGCATTTTTTAAGGGACAATGATGGGGTCATACTTTGCTAACAACCGGCAATATTTGAACGACAGACACGAAATATACTTCGATCCTAAAAGATTTCGAAAACAAGTTCAAGTATTAGACGCACTTAGAGAAAATAGTGATAACGCCATAGATTCCCTAGCGAAATCTCTGAAGAGTAGTGAATGTATTGATAATACCGTAGAGTCCATAGCTAAATCCGTACGGAATAGTAGGAACCTAGAGAGTATAGTAGGAGAGATAAAACCACATTTAGCAGATACAGAACATAGGAGAAATACGTCACATTGTGAAATTATAGATGAGACTCAGTCAAATAGATTAGAAGAAGACCATAATTTTTGCATGCGGGATAGTAAAGACAGCTGGAGTGGAGACCCAAATGAATTGGAGTTTAGAGAAAACTCCATAGTAGAGTCGATTAAGGTATTGGGAGTAGTAGGAGCAACATCTAGGGGTATTGACCTTATATTACAAACTAAGCAAATGTGTGACCCTGAAATAATCAAGATAAGAACAGCCGTAGAGGAAGGTAGTTGCACTTCATTTGAATTATTAGATGGCGTTATTTATAGAAAGAAAAGGGACGAATCCTTATTTCTGTATGCTCCGAGTTGCATTGAAAAACAAATAATAAGGTTATCACGTGAAAAATTAGGCCACCTAGCTGCTGAAAAATGTATAAACGATTTAAAAAGAAACTATTGGTTCCCAGCTATAAAGAGTAAAGTAGGGCATTTTAAAATAAATTGCTTACCATGTATATTGCATTCAGTACCGAAAACCATTCCTAATCGTACACTCCATAGTATTCCAAAGCCGTGTATACCTTTCCATACTATAAACATAAATCATTTAGGACCGTTACCAAGCATACAATCCAAAAGAAAACCCCTTTTGTTGTCATAGATTCATTTACGAAATTTGTTAAGTTATTTCCAGTAAATAGCACTAGTACTGGTGAAGCAAAAGATTCACTTAGTAGGTATTTTGACTTCTATAGCCATCCAAAACGAATTATTTCTGACCGAGGACCTTGTTTTACATCCCTAGAGTTTGCGACCTGTCTTCAAGAACGTGACATAGAGCATATCAAGGTGGCTACAGGCGCACCTCAAGCCTATGGGCAAGTAGAGAGAGTGAACGGAATCTTAACACCTATGTTAGGCAAATTATCAGAGCCAATAAAGCAGGCAGATTGGTATATGTTATTAAATAAAGTAGAGTTTGCCATTAATAATTATATTCATAGTAGTACTGAAGAAACACCTAGTATTCTATTATTTGGTGTTAGTCAAAAAGGCCCTATAGTTGATGAATTATCAGAACACATTGGAACACAACAGACTTAGATACTATCCGTTTAAATGCTAATAGGAATATCCAGCACTCACAACATAAGAATGAGCAATATTATGCGAAGAAACATAAAGCCCCTCTGGAATATAAAGTTCGAGATTTTGTAACTATACGTAATATTGATACAACACCTAGAGTTAATAAGAAATTCCCACCTAATTATCGTGGCCCTTACAAAGTAAATAGAGTATTTGAAAATGACCGTTATGAAATTATTGATGTAGATGATTGTCAATTAACCCAGTTACCATTTAAGAGTATATTAGAACCATCGAGATTGAAACATTGGACAAGCGTTATAAACCATACCATAGCATTACTATTGTAGATCGAGGTCGATCATAAGTCAGGTAGGCCAAATGTATAAATGTAGATACTAAATAGCCAAATATCGATAGAATTAATTGTATAGCCTTAAGCATAGTACCCAGAAAACACAGAACTGTGGCAAAGCAGGGAGAGAAAGCGAGAGGCAAATGGTTTGAAACAGCTTGTCACCTTGAAAGCAAGAAGATCCGCCTCCTGGCAGCTTTCTGCGAGATGGCCCCCGACAGAGCAGCCCCACCGGAGGAACTCAGGAGCATGGTGGAAGCCAGCCTGAACGACCAACAACTGCTCGTGAAAGCAGACGCCAACGCACATCACTGCGTGTGGGGGAGCCCCGACATAAACGACAGAGGTGAGTCACTCCTTGACTTTTTACTATCCACTAACCTATGTATAGCAATCGTGGGGGAGGAGCATACCTTCGTAGGTCCCACCTCCTCGAACGTGCTAGACTTAACACTCGTAAGGGGACAAGGTGGAATGGCATCAGAATGCAGAGTCCTTGAGAGACCATCCTTCTCAGATCATATCGACCACTCTTCCAAACCAACCGTCTTTAGGAACCCCCGGAACACTAACTGGGGAAAGTTTAAGAAGACAATCTCGACACGACTCGCGACTGGCCCGGGCCTACTGAAATCCGCAGAAGACATAGAAAAGTCCCTAGAGCATTCTCCAGGGAATTAATAGATGCGCAACGCACAGCATGCCCGACATCTAGAGCCAGAAAGAGAACCAAGCCACCCTGGTGGAACAGTAATCTTTCGCTCCTACGCAATAACCTCGGAGAATTTTTCAAAATCGCCAGAGAGGCGAAACAATGTATATAATCAATGAGGAACACAAGATCCTTTTCAGGGATTACAAGAAGGAAATACGCAGGGCACAAAGAAGTTCGTGGAGAAACTTCTGCTCCAATATCGAGACGGCCCCAGAAACGGCCAGAGTCTGGAAGTTGCTATCGAAACAGCCGACCATACAAAGTCAGCTCAAACGCGATAACGGACTTGTGGCCTTAGGACAGCGAAGAGGCCCTAACAGCACTAATGCTCACTTCCAAGGATGCACTGAGATATCCGATGCCAACAAGCACCAGGACCTAGTAACTGGAGAAGAGCATCTCCAAAGCAGATCTAATATCCTCTACAAGAATCAAAAGGCTATAGACTCCTTTGCGGGAATAAAAGCACCGGGAATAGATGGAATATTCCAAGCCATGCTACAGGTGACCAAAGAAGTGATCACCCCATGGCTTTACGCTTTATTCTCAGCTTGCTTAAGCAGGGCTAGGATTGTCATGTGAGCCCCAAGGATTACAGGCAGATTAGCCTGGCCTTATTCTTACTTAAGACGCTAGAAAATATGCTGGACTTACACATCAGAAACGATGAGGGAAGACTTCTGTCATCCAACCAGCACGCGTACACAAAATAAAAATCAGTGGAGACGGCACTACACTCATTAGTAGCCGACATTGGGAGAGCCCTGCACACCAAAGAATATGCTCTCGGAGTGTTTGTAGATATATCCGGAGTATTCAACAACGTGACATAAGATGCTGTAATGGACCGCCTAGAAGTGGCCAACACGCCCCGCCATCAGCTTGTGGATAAAAAATCTGCTAGGCTATAGGCGGGTACAATCCGATTGGGGCACCGCTTCCACGGTGACAAAAGCTCACAGGGCTCTCAGGGGTCCTGTCACCTCTCCTGTGGAATCTGGTGGTAGGCGACCTGATCAGGAGATTCGAAAGAAAGGCCCCAAAGCTAACAGCCTACATAAGCATAATTATCACGGGAGTCTGTCCATCGACCCTTAGCCCGATTACGGAGTGCTTGGTTAATTATCTCTCTTCCAAGTGAACGGACGTGTCTTTTTCTTGCGCTCTCGTTTTGTGTTAATTTTGTGATTAAAACAACCGGGGTTTTATTAAAATGTTCTATATTGTGATTAATAAAGTTCGCGTTCACTTCGTGTGCATGCAGCTATTCTGTTTTGTGTAATTAATTGCTATTTATTTCGCAATTTAGTTGTGCTGCCGGTGTTCGCTTTGCATTTTTTGTATTCCTCTTTGTGCCTTCCCCGTTTAGTTAGCGCAGTCGCGACAGCTAAACGTTAAGCTCGCTCCTACGCTCACCCGCTTACCCGCTCTCTCGTTCTCCATCTCTTTCAGTGCAGCTGCACTTTTCTTATCTATATTCTTAAAAGTACAGTGGTATAATGTCCGCTATTGTCTGTTCAGTTAAAACCTGTAAAGATAATATTATTACTGCCGCTGATCTTACAATCGGCTGCAGGCTGTGCGATATTTTGCGATATTGCACGCCAAGTGCGCTGGTTTTGCAGGAAGAACGGTAGATGATTTTAAAAAGAACATCGGTTTACGTTACTGCTGTGCGGCCTGTCGCGAGGTCGAAAGAGAAATGTCGACTTTTATGCGGCAGACCAAGGTCGGTTTTAAGGAAATATTATTGAGTTTTCGTAAAACTCAAGATATGTTCTTGGCGCTGGATACTCAATTTAATAGCCTCCACCTACTAAATGAGTCTCCTAGGCGCAAAAAGACAGCACCTGGCCTGCAGCATCTGGTCGGATCTCAGAAACCAGCCGCAGGCTCCCCACAGCAGCCCCTCTGGACACAGCCCTCGACCTCAGAATCAAGTCAAAGAGTTCTGAGATAAACGATCGTGCTATTGCCGATCTAATTACGCAGTTTTTTCAAACCACTTACTCAACTTCCACTGACTCTAATCAGACTTATTCTTACATCATGCCCAAATCGAACTTTATTTTCAGTCCTACTTTAGACGAAAGCTCTACTCTTTTAGATCTTCAACGTGTTAAGCCCGTTTATTCGCCAGGTCCCGACGGTATACCTGGCTGCGTGCTTAGGTATTGTGCCGACGCCCTGTACAATCCCCTTCTGAAATTGTTTACCTTGTCCTTAGAAACCTCTCACTTTCCCCTTATTTGGAAGGAATCGGATGCCAGCAACTATAGAGGACTCTCTTAGTTGTCGGCCGTTCCAAAACTTTTCGGGAAAATCATAACTCCTCATTTGCAGCACCTATGCAGATCAATTATTTCTTCATGTCAGCATGGATTTTTAAAGCAAAGATCACTTCCTTTATAAGGGCTTCCATAAAAACTTTCAGACAGACGTAATCTATACTGATTTCGGTAAGGCATTTGACTTTGTTAACCATTCTCTCCATGTTCGGAAACTCGATCTAATGGGATTTCCGGTTGATCTTCTTAGTTGGATCTCAAGTTATCTGAATGGCAGAACGCAAAAGGTCCTCTTTAAAATTTCTTTATCCAATGTTCTGTGGGTTACTTCTGGCGTCCCGCAAGGGAGCCATTTCGGTCCCCTGTTGTTTACATTATTAATTAACGACCTGCCCAAAGTTCTTATCAACTCCAGAGTAATTGTGTACGACAACGATGTCAAACTTTGCGTGCGATATAAGGACGCTACCTGTCAATCTGATTTACAGACAGATCTTAATAATTTTTAAACAGCATAAACTTATTAAACCTAAACGGCTCTAAATGCAAGCTAATGACATTCTCCCGTGTCGACCCCAAGCTTGCGACTTACACGCTGAACTGCTGCTCATTGGAAAAAAATTGCTATAGTCGATGATTTGGGTGACCGCCTGGATCCTAAACTTGACTTTATTGATCATTTTTCGTGCATTGTGAATAAAGCCAGAGGTGTGCTTGGTTTCATTAAACGGTGCTCGAAAGAATTCAATGACCCCTATGTTACAAAATCCCTATATATTTCTTTAGTTCGTCCTATCTTAGAATATGGATCTTGCGTTTGGAGCCCTCAGTATGGGGTCCACAGTAAACGTATTGAGTCAGTTCAGAAGAACTTTTTACTTTTCGCTTTACGCGGTTTGAACTGGGATCCAAACCAGAGGTTACCCTCGTACTCTAGTAGACTCCTTCTAATTAACTTACCTTCTTTCGCTAACCGTAGAACCATGCTTGGCGTCACCTTCATTTTTAATCTTATCCACGGTGACGTGGAAAGTGCTGACTTGTTGGGTCAGCTAAATTTTCACATACCGAGTAGAAATACTAGATCCTATATTCCCTTAGTTTTGCGCCACTGTAGGACAGCTTTTGAATTGCATGAACCCCTTAGAGTCTTATGAGCAAATTATAACGATTTGTACATAATAACGTCAAATGTAGATAGCCAAACTAAAAACCTTAATACTAACCCACTAAGTACGCTTGCAGGCAAACAATCTGGTAGCACGACTGTAGGCACTTCCTCGTATACCTTTCCTATTGAATAATCGGGAGATTTTTCCCAAAGAAAATTTGTTAAAAATTGGGACTGGCGGCTAGCAGCCTAGCTGGGAAATATTCACCACGAATCGAAAGAAAAAGACGAGAGGTTCGGTTCCAAATATGTTTATTGCGCGGGCGCAGTCAGCAGCTTCGACTTCACTTTTACGACTGCCTTGTCGTGAGCAGCATCCGAACATTTTCATCCGATGAAGGGCGAAAGCTTATCAATTTGATCTAAACCACTCGCCTATGCGCTAGCTTGAGCGCACTGATAAGCTTTTTACATTTCATTGTTTACATTTACATTTCATTTCGAATTCATATTTAACAATAACTAGGCTTACATATAACTTATATTTAACAATGAAAACTTAAACTACTGCTTTAACATTCCGGCCCCGTTAAAGGACTCCGGCTCTTTGATCTCCTCAACAGGAGCAGTATGCACTGGCAGCAATGCCAGCACGTGGATGGCGCGCTTGATGACGCCTCCTGATGTCCGAACTTCCGCCACACGCACTCTACCGTCCTCGCCTGCTGTTGTTGCCACCACGCTGCCTGTTAGCCAACGCTGCGGGGGCACGTTGTCCTCGTGGACGACTACTAGGCAACCGACCTCCTGATCGCGGCATCCGACGCTCCATTTGTTGCGCTGCTGCAGGTTGGCGATGTAGTCATTGGACCAGCCGTCCCAAAACTGCCGCTTGAGAGCGGACAGCATTCGCCACCGCTTCAAATACGCGCAACTGGCCTTTCTGCAAACTCCTCCTGTGCCGGATTCTTGCGGCAGCGTCATCAGAGGCTGCCCGATTAGTAGGTGTCCTGGTGTTAGGGCCTCTCCATCGTTGGGATCGTTGCCCGGCGACGCGATTGGACGCGAATTGAGCAGCGTCTCTACCTCGACCATGTGGGTGCTCAACTCGTCCGTTGGGAGCTTGGCGTTAGCAGCAACCGGGCTTTGGCGGACTTGGCGGCTGCTTCCCAAAGTCCACCGAAGTGTGGTGACCTCGGCGGTATGAAACACCACTCGACGCCTCTCTGAGCCGCGTATCCGCTCAGCTCGTCCCGACTGCGGTGAAACGCTTTAAGGACACATAAAATGGACCACAAAAATCTACTCCGCAAACTAGAAAGGGGCGTTCCATTCGGACCCTATCGGCTGGCAAATTGCCCATTATCTGGCTCATCAGGAGTGGTTTATACCGGAAACAGTGAACGCAGCTACGGACAATTTTCTTACATGCTTCTCGCACATTGATCAGCCATATCAGTTGCCTCAAAAGTGAAACCATCACCTTGACACCGGCATGGTAATGAGTCCGATGCAGGTTGCGAAGAAATAGCGAAACAAATTCTGACTTTGAGGACAGTAATAGTGGAAACTTGACATCATACGGAATTGGTGCATTTAGCAATCTCCCCCCAACTCGGATTAACTTGAACGTCACACCTTCTAAATCTCTGGTGTGTATAAAAGGATTTAAACGTTGTAGATGTAGGCTTAAACATTCAGACTTATCCAACTTGACGTATTCTGAACTGAACTCCGTCTTTTAAAATATTTCGACCATCCTAAGAAACGACAACTTCAGTTTATTAGCTGAAATGACGACCTCGCGTTGAGGTTGAGGTTCTTCCCTTGAATAAATCGATTTACGTAGGCCCTGATCCGTAAGAGTTTACTAAATGATGAACATCTTCCAACAAGCTCAATAAAGACATTCGGTTTGTTTTTTGTGACGGAACATACTGCCACGCTTTTTTTGTTCTCAGACAACTGTAACTCCGTTGAAACTTCAATCTGATGGGACCGAGGCCACTCGTTTGGATTTCGGAGTAAGAACTCCGGTCCATTTTCCCATAGAGTACACCTCAAACCTTCTAAGTCTGTTCCATGTGAGACGCCAAACTACATTCTCTGTGAGTTCTTGGATTTCAGATACGCTATTTGCGACAAATGTTGCTAGAGTGGATGGATCTCTCTTTAAACAGTATAATGTGATTTGTAAGTCCGACCAGAAGTTAATGCTTTCAAGCTCCAATTTGTTAAGCAAAGGAGATATATATATAATATTTAAGGAGGTTAGTGCACTGCGACCACTAGGGTCTATTGAGCCCTCGTCCTAGTGTATGAGCTATAGCTCCTCAAGCAGTTCAACCTTGGTCCTCTTTCTATTGTAACTACCTAGCAGAAGTCTTCGCAGCCAGAAGTCTTCGCAGGCAGTCATGAGATCCACACGACTCCTGGCCCTAGTCCACAGAAGGGCTCCGGACCGTAGAAGGGTGTACTCGCCCCCTTTCTAGCCATTATATCGGCCACTTCATTGCCAGGGATCCCCGCATGCCCTGGCACCCAATATATGGTTACTTTATTGTTCGCACCCAACTCATTGAGTGTTCCTATACATTGCCATACTAGTCTGGAAACAATCTTATGTGCACTGAGTGCTCTGATTGCTGCCTGACTATCTGAGAAAATGGCTATGTCTCTCCGATTGTAACCCCGCTCAATATTGAACGAAGCACATCTCTCTATCGCGTGTACTTCCGCTTGAAAGATACTTGCGAAATTCCCTAGAGGTTCGTGATATTTGAGTCGGGGTCCGGAGACCCCCGCACCCGCACCATCCTCTGTTAGTGAGCCGTCAGTGTACCACCTAATAGCATGTGGTTTCACATCGTAGGTGGTAGACATGCTGGTCCACTCCGACTTATTGCTAAGCTCCGTTTTGAAGAGCTTATCAAAGCTAAACTTGGCTAATTGAACATCCTGCGGATATTCTAATAAAAGGTCTGTTGCAGTCGCAGCCGAGTCGGCTGGTCGTGCCCCTGTTGTCCTCATAGTAGATCTGCGCACTGTGCTTGATATGCAGGTGCAATGGTGGAAGCCCGAGCAGCACATCCAGAGCAGTGGATGGGCAAGTGCGCATAGCGCCCGAGATACACGTGCAGGCAAGCCTCTGGAGTTTGCCCAGTGGCCTTTTCGTGACATCGAGGTCAGCGCGATTTGCCCAAACCGCAGCCCCGTAGCTGACTATAGGCCTCACCATAGCAACGTACATCCACAGTAGGATCTTTGGAGATACTCCCCAATTTTTCCCTGCAAGAGAT